>JASVER010000027.1:2887156-3084768 GCA_030449065.1 Oceanodroma leucorhoa | reverse complement strand
GCCGGGCGGGAGGGACGCGGCGGCTGCAGCCCCGGCCGGGCCCGGCGGGTGCTGGCGGGGCAGCGGCGCAGCCGGCGGCGGGCAGCCCCCCCGTCGTCTCCCTTTTGTTCCTGCCTGCCGCCGGCTGCTAGATCCGTGCCCGGGAAGAAGCCTCCCCGTACTTCAGGGGCTCCGTCTGTGTCTGCACGCRCGCCTGAAGGGCATCCTCGGGTAGGGCTGGTCTGTCAGAGCCGCCAGGAAAGGTATTTTCGTCTTTTCACATCAGCTCCCCTTTTCTTGCTGTTCTTCAGTGCTGACTCTTAACTTACCTGGAGTTACGGCGAATTAATTTCTTCACAATATATGCATGTGTCCCTGCACCCTGGAGAAGGATTTCCTCATTAACCTGCCAACTATGCTGCGGTCAGTTATTATTTATATTATCAAAAATATGTCTGTGAAAATCTGTTTGCACGGCTACGGCACGACTGCTCTTACAACCCAGTTTACTGAAACTTTAATTGCAGCAGGCGATGTTGTACTGTGGAGCCATTTACGTCAGAGCAGACCGTTACTCCGGTGGGATAACGGCATCTCTTAGACGATCGTTTTTCACACAGGGAGGGCTCGTGCTGTTTCATGGGATGAATCAGAAACAAAAATGAGCAAACAATGAAAATGAGTTTGTGGGGTATTAAAAAACCCGATGTGGTAACGTCTGTATGGGCACAGTAAATGGGGCAGCAAACCCCCAGTTTTCTCCAGCGTGGCCCACATATCAGCCGGTAAACAACATAAACTGTGATCACTTTGCAGCCGAAAATATAAGGCCTTGCAGCCCTGGCTGCCGAAGCGTTACGTGTCATTAAAGTAGCTCTCTTGGAGGAGAGGGACTGTCCCAGGAGCTGTGAAATCTATAAACACTTTTCTGATTGGTTTAAAAATTTAGACACAGGAAGCGGATGGTATCTAATAACAGACAAGTGGAGACACTGTTGTCATGGAAACTGAGAAGACTACCCCCCCCATTTATTTAAAAAAAAAAAAAAAGGGAAAGAAAAAAAGTCTGCATATCATCAGAAATGCCTGCAGACCGCCTTCGCTGCTGTTGCCTTTCCCACAGCATCTGTTGAAACCTGAGAACGTGCCTGTCAAATCAAGGTCATTTTACAATAAAACCCCGCGCCGCCGTATCCCCTCTTTCCTCTCTGGACGTGTCCCGCACTTCCCGCCCAAGGAGGAGCCTGGGGGGCAGAGCCTGCCCGCCCCGGGCCCACCGGCTGCCCTCCCTGTGGTGGGGTCCTGCCCCAGCCAGGCCTGCCGCCGGGGAGGGGCTGCTGGGGGGAGGAAAGGCTCACACCAGCAGGATCAAGGGGGTTAAAAAAAATAGTACCGAGGGATGACTTTTTTTTTTTAATTAAATGACCAGGGCACGTTTCTTTTTGTGGGAATCTATGGACCTGGGAAAGAAAGCTGGGATTGATTAGCTCTCCCTCTGTTCCTCCTCATTTCAAAGTTATATTAAAATGTAATGATTTGGACTTGACTATTAAGGCCATTTCACARCTCTGCCTCACCTGCAAAAAAAAAAAATAGGAGGCAAATGGCTATGGGAAACCCTGTGCAATTGCTTTTAATAAAAAAAAAATCACCATTTGGTTATAGCGTGCTATTTGAGGACAAAAGCAGAAATACGAGAATAAAATATACTTCATTACTGATGAATGCAGCATGAGAAAATCAGACTATTATTGTGGTAAATTGAAGTTTTACATTGCTGGACTATTGAAAGTTTATTGTGTGTGAAAGGAAAGAGCTATTTTGCTTTTGGAGCAGGAGAGAAGTATTTCACAGGGTTCACAGTATTCCTCACAAGGAAGGTTTTAGTGTTTTTGCTTGTTTTCTTGGGCAGCAGCTGTTGATTTCAGATGTTTGTGATGGAGAGATGTCTTTGAGTATTCACTGCGTTTTCTCTGAAACATTTTGTTTCGCTGCTCCCTTTAATCTTCATTTTGCAGTGACCAAGTCGAGAAAAAGCACTTGAGTGCTTCATCCACTGTATAAATCATCACTCTGAAACCTTAAATGACCAGTTCGACCTCTGTTGCCTCTTAGCTTGCATATTTCAATTTTTGCATTATTATTTCTTAAGAAAGTCAGAGGCTGGTAAGCAGGTCTTGTGGATCAGGAGGTAAATCCTGCAGGGTGCTGAGGCGAAGGTGCTCAGCACCCCCTCCGTCCACACCCTTGGGTCTTGCCATCTGAAAAACCCAAGGCCTGGCTTTAAAATCTGGCTGCAGGCAGAGCAGCCTAAGGGGATGGTAAAGTCAGAGGGAGCAGCTCCTGCTTCTGCCCGAGGAGTCCCCGTTGGCTGCCGGGCTGGGATGGCACCGGGGTGCAGGAGCCGGGACCCCCCTCCCTGCTGGCGGGGGAAGGCTTAAGGAGTCGGGCAGTTGCGTGTTTAATCCAACTCACGTCTGATTAGCCAGATGCTGCTTTTAATTGCTGTGGAGTTCAAATGGAGAAAGTTTGCCTTGGTAGCGAAAGCGTGCTTGCTTCTAGAAGGGAATTTCCTGTTGTCGGGAGCACCCTTATCTGCAGGAAGGGTCGCTGGCAGGAAGTGTGTCAGTTACTTGTTTTTACACAGCGAAGGAAATGAGCCGGATTAGGTACTTTCTAGATTTACCCTTCATCGTCCTCCGTGTCTGTGCTACTCTATTTATCTCTGATGGTTTTAGTTTGTAAAAGTTTTATGATGTCAGTCATTCCCAAGGGAAATGCAAGAAGTTAAATGCTTGTGTTGTCCTGCCATTCTTGCTGTTATAAAAAAAACACCCCACCAACCTCTCTGGGCCACGTTTTCAAAAGTATCCAATTTGTACTTTATACCTTTTGAGCCTCATTAATGATACTCAGATAGCCTTTTTTTTCTTCCCCCCCCCTTAGAATGAAAGATCAAAAAATGCACTAGTTATTTTACTAATAGGAGCAGTCCTTACACTTCTGAACTGCCTTTCATCATGGATCATAAATCACTTTACAGAAATTCATTTTTTAATGTCCACAGAAGTTGTATGAGCATAGGAAGCCGAAACGTAGCATTTCACATGGACTGCCCAAAGTTGCAAGGCAAATTAGGAGCAGAGCGGGGAGTCTAATTAATTGCCCCTTAATTAGCAATTGCTAATGGATTAAAACTTTGAAATGTCTGCCTTTCCCGAGTGCGCTCGTGCTAATGCGCCAATGCAGTGCGTTTGTATTTGGGATCGGGGGTGAGAATATAAGCAGTGGTTCCAGAACATGCCAGTCGTTTGCTGGTCCCCGTCCAGCCTGGCATGGCTGGGATGCCACGTTGGAGGCTTGTAAGATTAGATACAGCTTTGGATGAAGGTCCAGACTAAAGGCGAGGGCTGGAGTTTAGGTCATGGTGTTCTAGTAAGCAGAGAGGTTCAGGGAAATAAACATTATTTATCTGATGTCGGCTCACCACAAAGTGTTTATGGCATTAAGGTGAACTTTCGCAGAGGGTTTTGAGGAGGAAATGTGGAAAAGTTACATAAGCTTGTAAGAAGCTGCCTGGCATGCCGAGCAGCTTCAAGTAGTGATATTTGGCGTAGGAGATGTCTTGGTGTTAGGAGCCGTTCCTGGCAGAAGAGGCTGCCAGGGCTGTCCAGAAGCCTAAGCTGGGCTGGAATGGGACTGTCCTGGCTGATGCTGGAATTTGCCAGTTCGTGACTTCAGATGTAACACAGTGCAGCACGACTTTGGCCACAATTTTGAAATATTTCTAATGAAACCGCATTTGGCTTGTTACCTGCTCTCATGGCCAAGCCAAAGTAAAACTGTAACAAGAATAATGAAAAAAAAAGAAAAAAAGGACAGACTCCTACAAAACAGCATTTCATTTAAATGCAAAAATTACAGCCGTGTTTTTTCAGAAGTGATCAGCTGATTCTGGGAAACCAGCCTGAAGCTCTGTAAGGCAAAGCCGTTTTTGGGAAGCAACTGTCTTCTAGCTTTTGGAAATCTTACTCCATTTAAGGTGCTTGAAGTTCAATTGCCAAGCATGAGGGCAACTCAAACCCTCCTTAACTTCACTTATAATGCTTTAGGTGCTGCTAGCAGTCTTGGGGCTTTTACTTGATCTGGACTGAAGCTGGCTGTCTAGCTTAAGGTTTGCCCCTTGGCTGCCTGCATAGCCCGCAAAGGAGCAAGGCACCCTGCACCCCGGTTGTCCCCCTCGGAGATGGGCACAAAGCGATGGGATAGCCCCGCTCTGGAGGAGGCTGRTGAGAGGGGTCTGGGGAATGGCTAAAACTCGGCACAGCCGGACACGCGACTTTCTGGTGGTTCAAGTGGTGTAGGACCACCCTCGTGTTAGCCCAGGTGCTGGTGGCCGCTTGCTTGCCGGGTGTCAGTTTTCCCCCACCTCTCCCCCTGAGGAACAGAAGCAACATGTTAACTCTCCCTAAACCTCATCTATTCCGTAATGTCTGCAGAAACTGGACAGGCTAAGTCTGCTGGAGGTGAAATGTCTGCCTGTTATTCTGGACAGTATTTTGTCACTCTTTCCTTTTATTTCTCTGTCTGCAGTCTAAGTCTCTTTGCTGAAGATGGTCTTTCTCTGTGTCGGCACTGACTGCAGGACAGACAGACGGCAGGGCTGTGACCTGTGGTCAGGGTTGGTAGGTGCCACTGAATGGAAAGATCTGCCTAGCTGTTTGATACTATAGTTTTTTCCAACATTAGCAGGAATTTACATCAATGCTAGCCAATATAATAAAGTTTCCAACGCTGGATGTTTTTACCTTTTACTGAAAATAGGTTAAACCCAAACAAAAATAGGTATTATTTAAGGGCCGGGATGGTTTTGGCTCACAGCAGATTCTCCCTTTGCCCACCTCCCACGTGCTGGGTTGTGGTGGGACCCTGTCTGTGAACTCTGTTTGCTCAGGCCGAGTACGAGGTTTCCCGATGGGAACCTAATTGCAAAGCTCTTACCTGCCACCTGTTTGCTGATACAGCCCGCTTACGGTGTCTGGGCATGCTTATTTTTGTTGCAAGGAAAATATACCAAACTCGCTAACAGACGTGGCTTTACTTACAAGGCAATCCGAGCTAGATTCTGGAAAGCACTTCAGAGTGGCAGCTTTATTGGAAATTGCTTCTTAATACTGTACGGCAAAGCGGTTGCTCCTTTCAGTGTCGTTCTTTGCAAGTCCTGTGCCCACCCTGCTGAACCCAGCAGTGGCCTCGCGTCCCCCGTGACCCTGCCTCCTGCCTCAGGCTCGCCGGGCTCCCCTCGCCGACCGCTGCCAGCTCTGCGGCTCCCCGGTGCAGGGCTGCTTTTGGTTTTTTCTCTTGGGCTTTGTAGAGAGGCCAACCTTTTCTCTGGATAAAGTTGGCTTCCGGCACAGCAGGCAGATGCAAACTCCCCAGCCCGACCCATACTTGCAGAGCCGTGCTCGGTGTTACTCCCCTCAGTAAGATCTTCTCGTTGCCAGTTTAATTGCTGGCCGAGCTTGCTGTGGAAAGGAGCAGAGGCATTAGAGGGGTTATAAGAGGTTATTAGAGATGGGAGGAAGCTGAAGGTCTGATCCATCCAGTTTTAACTGGATTAAATCTCATTTTACCCCCAACTCCAACTTGTTTTGATCTGGGTTTTACAGTAGATCGTTTGTAGAAGCTACCCAATTAATATGTTAATTTTAACACCAGATTTTGTAAAGCTTTTTTGTTGGAGGTGGAGAAGGGATCCAAATGTTTTGATCCTATTTTTATCATTATCTTCACTGAGTTTTTCTCACCCTGTGCTTTGCAGAGAGGAGCGAAATTTTAATAATTCACTAATATACTTTCACTTCATTAACATTTTATCATTCTGGCATTGTGCATATGGTGAACTCCTTAGTACTCTCATTAAGGGCCTGATCTTGCCCGCATACTCCCCGGGTGTGGAAAACCCTAAATGCAGGTGGTATTCTGCTTTTTGGAAAGAGCATTTCTCTTTTTCCAATAGATAGTAAACTGAACAAAACGTGTGAGTTTTTTGGGGTTTTTTTTGTTTTGTTTTGTTTTTCAAAAGGGAAATATTTATACAAAGATAGCAGTGATGGTTAGGTCGGAGCCACTAGGCACCAAGCCTCCAGCCATTACAAAACTTAACGGTGTGGTCTAGAGAGCGTGGAGACACAGGGTGTTATTGTGGTATTGTTTGCATCATTTTACACTGTGGCATGTTTCGTTCAAGCAGAGATTTATACTGGTATGAAAATGGTTATGAAACTTTCAGGTACCTTACCTGGGGTAGCACAGTGCTTGGTATTAGCATGGCAGAAATAACATGTAACACTTCCTGTAATCTTTGTGATTAAGTACATAAGTTTGCAGGTGTATGCCCACATTGTGTTAAACAGGTGCTTTTTAATTGTGTCCTAGTCTGAAACTGGGTGTTGAACTTCCATGGTGACTCTCCTTCCTTTTTTTTTTTCCCCTACCATAAAATAAACCTCTGAATTAGTGCCTGATTTGTTACTGCTAATTAAATACTGTTAGCACACCACATTACTTCAGGCGTATTCGGAAGGCATAAGAAGCCAAGCATGGCTGAGAAGTGGATAGTGGGTAGGTGCAGGAGGCTTGAGAGTGGAAGGGAAACTTCTGGGTTGTGAGCAGCGGAGAACTAAGGGCCAGGTAAGAATTTCAGGAGGTTATATGCATTGAAAAGAGTGTGGCTGTTGGGAGACCAGAGGACAAGAGATCACAGTAATAAATACAGGAGATGCTGAGGGACCTGGCTGAAGGTTTTTATTTGTCAAATAGAATATATTTGCTTTTAGAGGCACAAGGACAGAAACTCATCTCTTGTAAATCGGTATAATGCCATTGTAGTTAGTGGAAGGAATTACACTGACTTACACCAGCTGATGGTCTGCCTGGTGGTGTTACAAGAAGAGTGAAGATGTGAAGGATGGAGGGACTGGAAGAGGTTATAGGCCTGAGCAACAGGGAGAGTGGAAGTTTGTTCAGAAGTGATAGAGAGGCTGGGCAAGCGAAGAAAGATCAAAAGGTCCACTGCAGCTATATTGGGTTTGATTTGACAACGAGACGCCCAGCCAAGAGATGTCAGCAAGGCAGGCTGAGAGATGGGCTTGGCTGGAGAGGAGAGTGGCGATGGAAAGTGCATTTCTCATCGGCATGGTGGCGACTGGTGTGTGAGTGAGTAAGGTCACGCGCGGGGGCGGGGAGGGCCAAGGCCACAGCAGGAGCTGGGGGAGGGGACGTGGAGGTACAGAGCAATCGCTGGATGAGGATGAGGACGGCCAGAAGACAGCGTCTCACGAAGCCAAGGCGGGACAAAAGTCCTTCAGCCTGGAAGGAGGAATAGAAAAAACTTCTCAAATATCATTTAGGGTTGAGAAGAGAAAGGGAATGACATTGACTTCTTTAGAGACATGAGCTGTGAGTAATCACTACTACAATTAGTAAACTTGGAAAAGCTGAGCTATAAATAAACTGTCTTAAACGGTATGTCTAATTTCCCCCCTCCCCGTCTTCTGTTGTTGTGAAGTAGTCTCATGTAATGGTGCAGCAGACCCTAATGTCCCGGGGACAGTTACGGCAGCGTCACCGATGGCCGCCACGCTGCGTGGTGCTGCCGTGGCTGCTCTGCGCCGAGCTCTGCGCCGAGCTCTTCGGGGGGTGAAGTGGCCATGTCAGCCCTGGCTTACCCTGGGGACCTCCAGCTGGGCCCTCTGCCCGCTGCAGCCGGGCCCCGGGGGAGGCGTTGCAGTCAGGTTATTGCTCAGGAAATGCAAACAGGTGCTGGGAAGTTTAACTACAGCGGCACTGTAGCTGTGGTTGCCCTGCCCCAGTTATTAGGCCCCGTGTGGGGGAGCGCGGCGGTACTGACCCACCCGTGGGCATGGGGGGCAGGGGAGGCGGCGGGTACGTCCCCCTCTGGTCTGCGACGTCTGGCGGGAGCTGGGCTGGGGTGTGATGACGAAGGTCTGAGGAAAACGTTGCAGCTTCAGTTTGTGTTGTGACCGAGTGGGAGATCTCACTCTGGACATACTTTGCCATGGAGTAACTTTGTGCAAGGAGGAGGAAAACACAGATGGGAAAAAATGAGGTAAAATGTAGCAGAAATGAGGAAAAATGTAGGAAAAATGAGGGAAAATGTAGAAATTGGGCATGTGTGTTAGGATGGTCACCCTTGTTCACAAGCAGGTCTCATTACTGGAGCAACTGAACCCATTTACAGTCCTGGGACCTGCTGCAACAGCTGGAAACAGCCTGACTAGAAATGAGACCAGCTTAATTGTACCAAGATAAGAAAAATTAAAAAAAAACAGTATAAAAAGTGAGAAGTAAAGTGCGTTTTAAAAATCCTTTTGGTTTTTGTAAGCCAGGGTACCATTTCTGATGGGTGGGGACATTCCTATTCCCCATTCGTGACTCTGGTGATCTCCCCGTCCAGCACCTCAGAGGCAGCCAGCCTGGGTTGGAAGGTCGGTGCCTTTAGAAACAGAAGACATTTTGGCTTTCCAAGCGGAATGATTTCTTTCTTTCTTRGTAGTATTGAAAGAATGTGTTGCTGTCATTGCGTCAGTTTGAGGAAAAAAAGCTGAGCATCTTGAAGCTAAAATAGGTGAGAGATGACTCCTGGGGAAAGCAAGGAGAGATGTGGAGGACTCAGAGGCACAGTAACGGGATGCGAAGCCGTTCACCCCAGGTCACTCAGGTGGGTTATCTCCAGAAAGCAGTACTGACCCTCTGGCAATGGCTGTCGGCGGTTGCAGAGCCGAGGGACTCGTGCCCACTTCTGGTCCCGCACAGCTGCTGGGATGCTGAGGACCGGCGTGAGCTCAGGCAGTGGCCTTGCTCTGGTTCCTCGTGGGCTGGTAATGAGGCTGCGCACCCTCAGAAATCACCGACGGCAATTAAAGACCGTGGCTGTAGGGTCAGGCTTCCCAGCGGTTCGCGCCTGTGCAGTCAGGTTGGAGGGTTGTACAAAAGTATGGAAGGGATGCTACGGATGAGGAAGGGGCCAGGCACAATTATGTAGCCCTTGAACCCCTTATTGATGGGATAATTGCGCAGTGCTAGTAGCAAAGGCTTTTTAACCACAAAAGCAGTGTTGCCTTTCAACAAGGGGCTGCATGAAACAGCCTTTGTTGTGTTGATGATAAGAATAGTGTTGGTCTTGCCCAGTTGCCCTTTCTTCCTGAGAGGATTGTGTCCCAAGATGGGGGACTCTGCCTGCTCCCKATGTGGGCTGTGCTTGGTTTATTCACACTATGCTTCCTCCCTTGCTTTTTTGTGCGAAGTGCTTTCTGCTCAAATGAGGATGCCTGTTCACAGTGTGGCATGGGCAGTTCAGGAATTGCTTTGATATCTGGAGCAGGATTTTTTTTTTTCTCTTAGTGATTTTCATTCTGAATTTGTGTTCAGTCTTGCTTACTACTATTAGCTACTGCTAATTGTGTGGGGGTGCGAGCTGGGACCACAGAGCAGCAGGGATCCCAAGCACCATGCTCTGTCATAGACATAGTGCAGAAAAAAGATTTTCTTTCTGACCCCTACAGCCTAAAGAAGGTATTTGGAGCAAAAATTGCTCCAGTATAGAAGTCTCTACACCCRTATAATTATTTGTCCTGCTGTCCTATTTCACATGCTTTATTTAAGTTCCTGTCACGGGCTAATAACATGAACTTCGGGGAAATTTGGAGGGTATGCACAGTATTACTGGCATTTCTTGAGCAGCTGCTACTGGCCTGCTTACGTTCAGTGGATTTCTTACTGTCAAAAACACTTTCTGCACATGAATGAATGGGCAGGAAACCACCTAAGTATTGATTGATATAGACAGAAACTGCCCTCCCACCTCTCTCTCATTCAAAACAATGGTGACAAAGTCAGGCAGCAGGATTCAGCTTCTGGGCTGTTGGGCAGAGCTTGTTTTATTTCAAAAGTAGGGCTTTGTTTTGATGGAGACTCTCAGGTACTAGTGCTGGGAATGAAACTTTTGTTTCCGAACGCAAGGGGCAAGAGGTTCAGCCCAGGCGCAACATCTGTAGGCGAGGAAGTGCCTTGACTTCTACAAGTGTTGTAGCAAGCAGTGTGGCACTTTGGAAAATCTAGCCAGTTGTTCCTTCTGGTGCCAACGTAGGCATGAACACTGGCAAAAGTTGAAGCTTGGCCCTTTTCATGCCAAAAACTATCGACGCGGATTGTCTTAGCTGATTTCAGTGAAGATTTTGCCTGCGCTCGGTATTTGTTCATGTAGATGGTTGATGTTTAAAGTCCACCTGCATGTATTCATGGGGAGCTTCCGTGGGACGCAGTGGTGGTTACATCTGATTTTATGGATGCAGAATTTGATGCTCCATTGCCGTCATTGATACAGTGATGGTGATAATGGTTGTTAATAATTTGTATTCCAGTGGTAGGTAAATAGTGTTAATATTTGGCTCTTCCCCAGACATCCTTGCTCTCTCAAGTGCGTTCTCTGTTGATACCAAAGGTGATTTATGTGAGTATTCCCACTCTGGCAGTGTGAGTGATGCACATACGGCTCTTTGGAGCCAGCAGATGAGAAGACCTCTTTATACACAGATCCGCTGCAACATAGATTTATATTGCTGTAACCGTGAAATCTATATCTTGTTATGAACAACACGCAATCCATTACTTGTTTACTCAAAATTCAACACTTTTTGCCAGCCAATGAGGTGAGGAGCAGAGGGCCAAACTCAGCCCCCTGGGCGCAGTCTGTTGGCCTTTACTGACTTGCAGACCCTTAAGCCCATAGACTGATCTCGAAGTCTTGTGACTGTGGGAGCAAGTGAAGATGGGTTGTCGACACGTTTGTCTTGTGATAAACTCTGATGTCTAGTGACTGAACCCAGGTAGCAGCCTTTCCCCGAGAGAACATACTCATCAAGTCTCTGTCTTGGCCACTGTGCTTTACAGGCCTGCAAGAAGCTAGTTGTTTTTAATTGCCTAAACCTACTAAGGAGGAGACGGACAGAAAGACAGATGTGGACAGCAGGATGACTGAAGCCTTTTTTGATTGCCAATAAAGCTAACCTTCTTCCCCTGAAATGCTTGAGTAGCAGCCTAAAGAACTGCTTCATCTGTGAGCTGCTGTTGTGGTTTAACCCCAGCCAGCAACCAGGCACCACGCAGCTGCTTGCTTAGCCTCCCGCCCCAGTGGGGTGGGGGAGGGAATCGGAAGGGTAAAAGCAAGAAAACTCATGGGTTGAGATAAGAACAGTTTAATGATTGAAATATAATAATAATAATAAATTGTAATGAAAAGGAAAACAACAAAAAGAGAGAGAGAAACAAAACCCAGGAAAAAGARGTGATGCAACCTCTCACCACCCGCCAACCGATGCCCAGCCAGTCCCCAGGCAGTGATCGCTGCCCCCTGGCAAGCTCCCCCCAGTTTATATACTGTGCATGACACCGTATGGTATGGAATTTCCCTTTGGCCAGTTTGGGTCAGCTGTCCTGGCTATGCTCCCTCCCAGCTTCTTGTGCACCTCCTTGCTGGCAGAGTGTGGGAAGCTGAAAAGTCCTTGACTTAGTATAAGCACTTCTTAGCAACCACTAAAATATCAGTGTGTTATCACATTATTCTCATGCTAAATCCAAAACACAGCGCTATACCAGCTAGTAGGAGGAAAATTAACTCTATCCCAGCTGAAACCAGGACAACTACAGAAGAAGGAAACATGATTAGGTTGCAGAAATGCATGTAATGAGTTTATTACAGTGCGTTAATTACCACCGCCAATAGTTGTCCTTCATTACTAAAGCAACTTCCTGCAAGATAAAATAATGAAATGTACATTTTCATGTATCTTTGTCAGTCAGAAGCCCAATAAGAGATCCTGTTCCACTTCTATCTTGTGGTATAAAGTAATGCAACTCGACTGAAGTCAGAGGTGAATAGCTGGGGAGAAGGCAGCTTCCTTTTTTACTAGAGAGCTTTAATGCAACATTGTTTTATTTCTGAACATTAAAGTTAATAACACAGCAAGAGTATTTTAAGTTAAGTCTTTCTAGGATCTCTATATGTTAAATAACTGCGAACAAACTTTATAGTCACTCTGTAGGCCCTCATGATATGTCATTTGAGCTGCCTTCTATCACGTTTTATCTGCCTGCAAAATCCATTTCTAATTCTGGCCATATCTCCTTTGCGATCACTTGCCAGAAATCTATTCCCAAGATTCTCCTTATTTTAGTGAAATATCTCTGCTTCAGCACCTTTCCCAAGGTGGCTGATCTAATCACGGCACTATCAGTTATCACTTCTCATTTCCTTTGCTAGCTCTGTCAAATGCAATGCACAGCCTAACAAAGTGACATTCAAATACTCTCGGTGACCAACGCTATTTCCCTCTCTTTCACTCTGCAGAACTGGRATTGTATGTGGCTTCTTAAACACGTGCCCTTCGCTCCAGGAATGTGACTTGTGAAGTGCAGTGTGAGAAGAGTTAATATTAAGCAGATGAAATAGCTGCCTCTTTATTTATCACAGGTAGGTTCCATTTATAGTCACCATCTGGATATTAAACCCCACATCCACGACCTCTTTTTTCAGGTAGAGGAGAGCAATGTTTCATTCCTGCCAACTGGCAAGAGAGCCCTACCTTGCCGTCAGAGAAATGAAATTTGTCACCTCCCTGTTCCTGACCTCCATTCTTGTCTGTTTTTATATACATGTTTCTCTTAAATATGAGTGTGACTGTATGCAAAGGTCAGCGTATACCAAACAGGGTGCTCGTGTTTCTCAAGTAAGGAGTCACCTGTGTGGTGGGATCCTCTGTTAAGGTTAAATGTGGTTTCTGTGGACACAGGTCCAGCAATAGCATCTTTTTTTTTTTTTGCCTCTGTTTTTTTTTCCTTGGGTGACAAACCTCTTAGTGTTATCTTAGATTGCTATCACAGACTAATACTTGTTTTAATAAGTGTGCGGCTGACTACTCCATCCGCTCTGGAAGATAAAGTTATCCATGTGTGTCCTCGCAGCCCTTCCTGCTTTGCGTCATTTAACACATGCTGTCATGAGCCCTGCTTTCCTGTAGTCTCATTTCTCCATTGCCTTTTGCGAGGGCTGAAGCCTAAATCTTACTTTTTTGGAGAAGGCAGGGAGCAGGCTCTCACCAGACTGGCTGGGAATGTGGGGAGAGCCCTCTCCACGCACCCGTCCCGGCTCCAGAGCACCACGAAGTGCAACACTTCCATGGTGCTGGAAGTTTACCATGAGCAGCACAGCTCTGGATTTCTTCTGAAGGCATACAACCTGGTTTGGTTTTTTTTGGTTTTTTTTTTTTTTTTTCTTTTTTTCCCACTGTGTGAATCAAATAAACCTGTCTTGCGGTCTGCAGCAGATCAACACATATTTTCCCTGTAGCCTGTTACAGGTTGCAGAATTGAGTTTATTTGTTTCAGACAGCGAGGGGAAAAATTAGGAAAACAGGTTTTAAGCTGATGAAAAGAACCAGTCTGATTTGTTGTTTATGGCCCAAGGTACAATGGAAACCAGGTGCTCTGTGTTTCAGTTCTTTGGCGCATATTTCGATGAGCTGTGTCACAGCCTGGCAGCTTCCAGGGCAAGGTGTTTGTGGTCCCTCCCGGCTGTCCCTCGGACGCTGTCCCTCCGTTTGGCTGTGGAGGTGCAAACTGGGGAGCATCTGCCCTAACGGGATGGCAGAGCAAGCTTCTGTGTGTCCTTAAATGTTAATTTCTCATACAGCTAAATAACGAGGATGGCGTCTAATGGCTTAAAAAGCTGCTCATTGCTGCATTTTTTTCTAGCTATTTCTTCACTGTGGGAAGGTAGAGAAATCTGTGTTAAAATAATAATTAAATGCTGGCAGTACTAAATTTCCACCCAGCGTGAGTTGGCAGCGGTTGCAAACCAAAACATTAGGTCATTAAAGAAAAAAAAAAACCTGATTAAATACCTCTGTATGTTTTTCTGATTAGCTATTCTTAAAAAGAGCATGTGGCTGTAATAGAAGGGTGTACTTGACAGCAGCAATTGCTTTTTTTGGGAAAGGTAAAATACTCAAGTTTTAATGTGTATATATCTCTGTTTGAAAGGATTTCTTGCTGATCTTAGCTATGGGGATTTATATCTTACTAATCATCCATTTTTAAAAGCCACCACAAAATCTCCCTGCCAGGAAATATGTGAAATCCCCTCAATATTATGTTTCTGGAAAGAACAGTTAACAGTGACTAATGCACTCGGGGTTTTATTTTGCTCTCTTTTTCCTCTTCTCTGGCTAGACAGAGCTGATTTCGCACTTGGGAGTCGAACAGCCGTGGTGGACCTTGCTGTAGCATTGATGGTATTGAAGCACTGCGGGGCCGAGGGGCTGGCTGCAGTGCGCATCCTGCAGACACGCAGATAAAAGGCTTTCTGCCCCAAAGAGCTTGCTGCGATGGGGAGGTATCTGAAGTCGGGCGAGGGTTTGGAAGGGGGAGAGGGGGTGGGGTTGGGAACAGAAACTCCCCTTTACCCCATGCCCACTTGTGGCCAGAGGTCCACTGCTCTCAGAGGCAGGCTGAAGCTGGCTCTCTTGACTGTATTTTATCAAAGCGCTGTTGGCTGAGAAGACTGCAAAGTAAAAGTTGTCAAAAGGTGCCTTTATAGGCTGCCACTCTACCACCTGTTTCTTCCTTTGATGTGCTCTGCTATATATTTGCTCCAGTGTGCTCCACAGCAATGTTTTAGGGGCTGATACCTACAGCACACATACATCTGGAGCTCCTTCCAGATCCTCTTTAAGGGATATTGCTGGAGCTAGCAAGGAGGGGAGGATCCAGTGCTAGTGGGGACTTGTGCCACTGCAGGAGAGTTGTGGCTGCCGCTGGCCCCGTGGGAAGCCCTGGAGCTTGAGAGGGGTTGGTGGGCTGCTGAGCATCCCCTCTCCGAGTGCTGGGAGTGTCTCTGAAAGCTGTATGACCTCTGTGGCCAAAACACACATCCCAAGCATGTGCTGAGTGTGGAAGGACGTCCTGGCTGCTGTGGCTCCTGCTCCCATTGTATCAGAGCAACTCATGGTCTGTGGTGTGTATTACGGTTCCAGCCCTGTGAGGCACCACAGGGTTGTCCTTCCCTCTCCCCACCTTCTGGCCCTTCCTTCCACACTTACATTTGAGAAACCGAGGAACAGTGAGGTTAAGAGAGAGGTTTTGTAAATTATTTCAAAGTATGCTGTTGTTTGAAGACGTAGTGTAGGATAATACAACCTTTTGTTGTATTAATATACTCCTGTCTGCACACAGAAGTTGCATATGAACAGTGGTCTCAAACATAACTTCTGCTACCCGAAAGATGTAGGGAAAAGGTTCATCTGAAGGGGTTCGAAAGAGGCTCAGCATCATGTGCTTACAAATTTACTCAGCACTTTTACTGGACTCTTTTAAGGGCAACTGGGATATTCATTTTTCCCCTGGGAGCTGTATAAGTTACATATATTTTTTTTCTTCACTATGCATTCCAGAAAGCTGTTTCTCAGGAAGAGTGGTTCCAGTTTAATCTCCAGATAATCTGTTGTTTCTTTTTCCCCCCAAGATAAAGCAGCTGAATAATCTGCTAACCCTAATTCAGGCAGAGCTGGGGACTATGTATGGGCATATGTGTAGGGATCCAGATTTTAGAAGTACTGCTTTCGGTTGCAGTGTTTCAGCTGTATAACCTGAGCACATCAGTTATTTGGAGGTGAGTGCAGGTACTCCAGTGAGCCTGGCCACTGCTCGGGAGCTGGGTCCCAAGCCTCTTGGAAACGCCCTGGATTTGGAAAGCAGAGCAAAAGGCATATTTCTGCAGATGTTAGAGCGGTGAATTTTTTTGCAGTTAAATGCAGTGACCAAGAGCAAGAGAAAATTTTGGCCTGTGTTTCTCTCCTGTACGAAGATGTGCCCAGCAAAGAACAGACGGGGTCAGGGGGCTGCCTCCATGCCGGCCCTGGCTGGAGGCAGAGTGACCTGCTSTCACTTGTGTCTGCTGCCTTTGCTGCCCTGAAGCTCCCGCCTCAGTCACAGTCCTGCGGGGCGGCACGTGCGGCGTGCCCCGGCCGGGACGTCCCTCCGCAGTGTGCTGTGGGGAAGCTGAAGTCCCTCTGGGTGGGGACCCTTCCTCATGAGAATCAGCCACCGCTAAACCTTAGTGACAGAAAGTGGCTCTGAGAGCCTGGCCCTCATATCTCCGAGTTCATTGGGTCCTTGTAGTACTAGCACTGGGTTGAGACAAACTATTTCTCTGCTGCTGACATTAATGTACTTGACCCTATAGAGTACAAGGTAGCCAAGCAGTTACAGGCCATTAATCTCCAATTGCTCTTGTCAGGTATTATATTCATTAATTCAGGGCCAAACAGTGGTTTAGTTGTCAGCATAGACCATGATAAGACTTTTTTAGATCCTGTTTAGTACTGTGTAGACAGATGCCCTCAAATTTCACCGACTGCTGTACCGAAGCTAGGGCTCGGCATTGGTTCATCCACTTAATGTGCTTTCAGAACCAACCCCTTTTCCTGTGCTTGGGTGACTGGTTCAGTGAAAGCCGGCCACTGCTGACAGGTACCTGTAACAGGGGCTGCCTGCTTTTAGGTCTCCTACATAGTGCACCACATAGCCCAAGATACCTGAGAGGCTCCCAGAGAGCTCTTGACTAGAGAGCTTTTTCACCCTGTGACCTCTTTGGGCACAACTGAGGTGGAGCTGGGTTGCATTGTTTCAGTACACATTCACACGCTGATTTTATTGCCTCATTTTGCAGAGGAGGAATGCTCCAGGCATCCCGTGGCAGAAATTCTCCTTATTCTTGGACACTGCCCAAGGGTTACTCATCAGAACAATAATTGCTAAAAAATAACGATGCTGAGCACCAAGACTTATGGAGTGCTTTGATATGCCAGGCTGTGCTGATTGTGTATGGAGGGGCATCCTTTTGTAACTTGAATTGCTATAAAAGGCTTCAGTAGCCTTTCTTAGGCAAACTGCTGGTACCTGCAGTCGGGAGTTTGTCTGAGCGAGTTTTGCAAGCTCAGTGCCACCGTACRCATATTGATCTGCAGCTGCTCCTGAGGTGAAAATTGTTTATGTTTTAATATATTAAGTTCTGCTCACACTGTTCGGTATGGAAGTCTTGTTTTGAAAGTATAAGAAAAACAAGGAAGAAAGTTGAGATGTTTTAACACAGCAAAAAGCATTTTCTTCCTACACAGTGCCATTTCAGAGAGGGAACAGCTTCTCCTCCAGTTCTGTTTTGGTCTAAGTCTCTCTCTTCTGAGATTTAAACATATGCTTATATCAGTTCCTCAGCTGGTGTGTATCTGTTGACATAGTATATCTACTGACATAATGCGCTCTCGCGTTTACACCTGATGTTTTTGCTGTGCGTTTTTAAACTTAGGAGATTCCTCAGGTTTTAAACATGGTCCYTTAACAAAGCTGTAACATGGGGGGCTTTGGGTCTTTTTTGTTTTCGTGAGAACAACGTTGACATAATTACCAAAAGGAAAAGAAAAAGATTAGGAAGTTGCTTTTTATCCTGAGGTCTATAGGATTTCTTACGTCCCCTGAAGCAATTGCCCTTATTCAGCAGATGGGGACCATGAAGCTCCAGGTGGCTAGATATTGCCTAGCATTCTGTGGCACACCTGGAGCAAAATCCAGATGTGCTGGGTGTCTGTGAAGTGTTGTCACTGCAAGGCTTGCCCTTCCCTCAGGAAGTTGCCCGCAGCTGGAGGCAGGTCCATGCTGGTGAGGCACGCAGCATGCTTTGGCTTTGCAGCTGGTGCCGCTTCAGATGCGGGGCAAAGTGGGGATTTCCAGAAGTGCGTAGGTAAAGCCGAAGCACAAATCCATTGAAGATCTATGTATGTCCAGGTAAGCATCTGAGATCACTTGCAAACCATCACCCTCCTCAGCAGAAGTGGAAAGGAGCACATTTGGGAACTGTTGGGGCTGCTGTGCCTGGCCATAGGAGGCTTTGCTTTCAGATTTTATTTGTGTGGTTTTGTCCTAGCTGAAATAGCATTTGAGGAGATAGAGTAGCAACTTTAACCTCTGTTCAGGCCATCTGCAGAAAAGATGTTAATTTTCAGAGACTGGGATAAAATCCTGGTCCTAATGAAGGATTTCAATGACTTTTGAGGATCCTGAGATCATCTGTGGTAGGTTGACCTCATCACCTCCGTTAGGTAACGCTGAAAGAGACTCTGGCAGGCCACAGCAACGTAGTTCTCTAATTTTTGTTCTCTTGATAGCTCCTGTTGTCCTGGTTTTGTTTTTTGTTTTCCCCCAAATCTAGGCATTGTTATGTTTTCATCCTATGTCCCACGGATGCATTCTTCTGCTAGTGAAGGAAAGGAAATGGTCACGCTCAGATTTCAGTCTTTAAAAAACAAGAGCATCTTGATTTTGTTATATTTTTGGACAGGCTACAAGGGATAAAGTTGAACTTGTCTGAGGATAAATAGATATTATCATACTGAGAGTTTACTAAGTGCAAAGTGATTTGGAAATAAGTTTGTTTTTTCCCTATGAAAATTAAAGGCACCACATAAGCTGAAGTGATTTTTGATGAGGTGCTTGGGATTTTTTTTTTTTTTCAGTTCTTCAGTTGTGTGCTACAGAAGAGCCAGTTTTTGAAACTATGTTGAATGGAAATAAGGAGTGCCTAAACTGTGTAGTTTGTGTGTAAGACTTCAAGCTAGTTCAGCTGTTACTAGGACCACAGAAATAAGTTCTTTAGGCTGATGTAGGTGACTTCCTGCTATAAATACCATGGAGTTTCTATTTTATGTGGTTTGATTTCATTACAAAATTTTCAGTCATTCGTCTGCCCTACTATGATTTCTTTGTGGATTGTTTAAAGGAACATCCATCACAGTTTTTTTGCAGGCTGATAACGATACCTGCCCTTGTGCTGCAGTTGTTCCCACTGTTAGGGTAAGGTGATCATGGAGGATTCCCAACCCAAGGATGCGTCTTCCGCTACTGCAACTTGGGGACTGCAGTCAGACAGGGTGATTTCACCTGGCTGGGTCCATGGACATGCATTGACTTCGGTTCCAGTGCCGGGGACTGTGTAATTGGCAGTTGCGGTGATGAGAGTAAGAGTTCTAGGTGTTTTGTCAAATGTGGCAGTGAGTTGCCTGCTGCTTGCTTTTTGTTTGCGATTCATTGTAAAGCCACAGCTACAAGTTTCACTTTCCACAGGGTTGGGGTTTTTTTTTTGCCTCTCCTAGGCGGGCTAAGCAGAAATTGTTGGAGCCTGCTCCTACCTGTGGCTCATATCTATCATCACGCTGTAGACAGACATCCTCTCCTCTTCCAAAATATGGAAGATTTCCAGTTAATTGTCTGGAAATTGGGGAGGGGATGGGATTTTTTCCTATGGTTGTCTGCTCTCATGTACAGCCACTCATTCTTTTGCGTTAACTGTTCATACTTGAAGATTTCTGAGAAGGGGATTGATACTGTGAACCGTTAAAGAACAAGATTAGATGAGGTGGAACTGGCTTTGATTGCCACTTTGGTCTATGAAGCTGTGCTCTTTTCACTGCACCACAGATGAAAGAGTATGTTTATTCCTAAAATAAATAATAATCTGATGCTCACCTGAGTTTATCTATTCACTTGGAGGAAAAAAGTTTCCTTAAAAATGAGAACGCTATTCAAAAATGTGTTGGGCATTTTAATTGCAGCATGCAATGAATCCTTTGAAGTTTTATTACCTATTATATACTTGATTCAAAAGTTGCCTTTTGCAGTAGCTTAAGGTTTTTTATTTGCCTGAGAATATTAACGTTTCTGTTTCAAGCTTTGAAAGAGCAAACTTTCTGAGCATGATTATGAACATTAGGCTAATGCATAATTCCCACTCAGAGGTTCTCCTAGATTTCCATGTGCTTGTTTAGAGGCTGTTCAAAGGTGCTTAGCTTTAATTGTCATTATGTGAGCACACAGAAGTAAGGACCCAAGAGTCTTATCAATTATTCTGTTCACAAATTCATTTTTAGATCGTCTCAGAGCTGTTCTAAGTTGAATTTACATTAAAGTTACTGGGAGGTGTAAAGGTTTTCATCTAAATGGGGAGAAGGTTCTGTTGTCTCCTTATTTAAATGCTCAGTGGTTATACCTATACCTTTTTTGGTCTTAATGTAATTGCTGAGGATTTGTTCTGTTTTCTGTGATGTTGGTTTTTGCAGGTATTTTACCTGTCTTACATGTGCAAACTTCTAGCTGCCGACATAGAAATAATAATACAGGTCTGTTTAGAAATGGCATGAGTGACCGAGTTTCTGTGGCTTTCAATGGACTGGAAGATCTTAAATGCTTGAGTTGGAATGGAAAACGGACCTCACCTTTTAACAGCTTCTGAAAATGTTACTTGGAGGGCTAGAACTGGGGCAACATAACTGAAAGCTGGCTGGACCTGCATCTTCCACCACCCGAGAGAAACCTTTCTGCAGTCGTAGTTCCCACTTCAGTGTCTTATCTGAAGATCTGTGAAGTCCACTAGGGAGTTTGGAGTGAGTCATTGTCGAGTAAGAAACTGGAAATGTGTTTCTAGAAAGCAGCAAAGTGCTGGTGTGTGGGGAAGAGCTCTCCCATGCAGCCTGGACAATACCAGAAGGTACAATAAGACTGAGAGAAAAAAAATCTACCGTTTTGTCCATTACACTGCAAAACAAGTAGAAAATATATTTTTAAATGGTTGTATTGTAGAATCAAGAACTGACTTCTAGAGATCATACAGAAATACCCTGTACTTAATGCTATGCGTTACCCAAATTATGGACAGCTTTCTGGCACTGAAGATACTAACACCAGTATCGATAGCAATAAAACACAACAGGCTAAAATCTGTCGTATTAAAAGAGTTCAAATCGTCTCTGACCTTGCTTTTCCCACCCACATGTATCAGCTGCGTATGGGGTACTCCAGAAGTCGGGCTCTGCGGATTTGTGGTCTCTTAGCTAACGAGAGCCAATAGTCCTCTTATATGTATACTGAAACGAATGATGTGTGCTGGCGAGGGGTGCAGAAACACTGTTTTGAGCCCTGCCGCAACCCGATGTTAGGAGCATGAGAAACGCCCCAGTCAGTCAGAGTTAGTTYGTTGAGCGCGAGACACTGCCGTCAGCCGGTGGTGGGAGGTGCCGCCCGGCATCCTGCAGCCCTGTCCCCGCTGGTGGCCCCAGCCCTGGGGGTGGGTGTTCATGGTCCCCCCAGCCCAGTCCCAGCAGTAATGTCCCTGCTGCTGCCTGGGGCTGCTTGCACTGCACCTGATGCCGGTCTTGGAGAAATAAATAATGCACGCGTGGTGTGGTTATCCTCATCAGCTTCCTTCGCCTGCCTTGCAGGTCTGAGTTCCTTGTCCTTGCAGTTACCAGGTTCTGCCCAGCTCCTTATTTTGCCCAAAGCCTTGTGCGTTACTGTATCCTCGGCACAGCGTTCACCCTGCTGGCACGGTCTGCCGCCTTAATCTCCAACTTCCATGGTCCTTTTCCATTTTGCCTTTTCATCTTTCTTTTTTAAAGAACTTTTTTAACTCGGGGGTAGCTAAAACATTTTATGGATTGGTTTTTTTTTTTTTACATTAAATATTTTTGATTTAGTTAAAATTCTCCCCCTTTCTGACAAAACAYCCTGTGTGTGTTTAGTGGAAGAAGGTTGGTCAGGTTTTAGTAAAAAATTTCAGTTTAGAATAAAGCTTTTAGTTTGCAAAAAAAATGAGATTCTGTTTTTTGGGTCACAAGCCCGGTACACATTTCCAGGGTATCATGAAAAACAGTCACCACCAGATTTTCAGAGTTCTCCAGGAAAAGCAAGTGCAGTTTGTCATGAATTCTGGTTAATTTGTTCCCCATTCCATAAATGTTATCCCCTACCAGTCCAAACGCTGTCATTATGCCACTGTCATTAACCATCTGTTTAGCATGTAAAAACTCCTCGGGGCAGGGATCGTATCTTTGCTTTGTACTGTGTAAAGCTGAGCCTGTAGCTGACACTTGAGAAACAATTAATGATAATGCAGCTCAGTAGGGTACTCGGATACCAAGCTAATAAGAGTGGTATAAATGCCTGGCTGGATGGGATTAGAGGGAACTTCTGTGTCCCAGTGGTGCATCTCCAGCAGGTGAAGGGAAATAGTCTTAAACCATCATCTGACAAGGAGCAGTGAAAAAATAGATGGCATTTCTGAAGGATGTGAAATAGTGAAGGATGCAAGAGATCACAATTTGGGTGTGTATCTGTGTTTGGCTTGCTTATTTTTATTATTATTATTATGAAATTTTACCGACTAAATATTTTTCTGTACCATAGAATAAGGGATCACTTCAGAGCATTAATCTCATTAGTGCCTGCGTTCTCCTTTGCACAGTCTTCTGCACGCATTATAAGTTGACGCTTTATCGTATTTTCCTTTGTACCTTAATGATCCCCGTGTGTCGGGGGGAGAGAGAGAGAGAGAAGCACAGTAGATTTTCATCTTATGTTAATCCATCAAAATCAAGTTAGTTGCGAGTGATGGAGGAGGCGTGCGTGTGTGCGCAGACGTCAGCGCCCAGCCGAAAGCTTGCCAGTTGCCCAGCAACCTTCCTGGAGGAAGATGGATGTCCTGCCACCCGCTCCGCTTTTAGCCGAGCCACAATAAATTCCCGGTACCGCATCCTCTGTGCACGCAGGGGATGGGCGCGCGGGCCCAGCCGGCGGGGGATGTCAAGTCTCTCAATAATTGGCTCTTGTGCCAGGGCTGGATAAAATGCGTTTCATGCCATCCTTGTTAAAACTGTTAATTCAATTGACTACATCAGGTTGGTTTGGGAGCAGGCGCTGCGGGCTCGTTCACATCGCTGGCGTTGCTCTTCCCCTCCCTCAGGCTCTTAAAGCCACATTGCCAGCATCATTTCTCCCTCCTTTTTAGAAAGGCCCTTATCGGTAATAACAAATAAAACAGCGGGCTGTAGGAGCTCAGCGGATGCCGTGCGTGTCATTGACCTCCCACTCTTCGGTGGTTTCTTTAGTTTGTGAATTGGGCTCGGCTGGGGCAGGGCCAGGTCTGACCTCCACTTCAGCTGTGCTTCCCCGTCCTGTGGTTGTCCGGTGTTAGGAGTCCCGGCCATGCACGCACTGGGACGGGCACCGTCGGGATGCAGCCTCTGGAGAAATCAAAGGGCTCTTGCTGTTGGAGAGTGTTGTGTAATGCCAGTGTTTTGAAATCAAAAAGGACCTAACACTTTCTCTTTAATTTTATGGAATATTTAATTATTATAGGATGCATTTATTCACTATTTGGTTTTCTTTAGAAGACGTGCCAATCTCACACTCTAGGGTGACTTTAAAATTCTTGCACATCTACAATGTTTGGATCTAAATTGTGCTGAAAAGCTGACACAAAGTCCTACCTGTGTAATCGCAGATATCTTTCATGGTCTGCCTCTGGCGCCTTTATTTATGTCGACAAGCTCTTTACTTCAGGTTTGATTCAGGAGAGCAGTTACAAATGTACTTGACTTTAAATCTTTTAATGGTCCCATTGAAGCTAATGAACCTCTTGACAGGTTTAAACTTGAATGTGTGCTTTGCTGGATCTGGACCTGTGTGAGCAGTGTCACTGAGCCAGCAGGACCTGGGAGCCCGGGGAAGACAGTAAGGGCTACGTTGGCTCGGGTGCTGTTGGATCAGGTTCTTTGACCACTGCAAATTAGCATATAGAAACACAAAAGGGGTATCAGAGAAAGCACCAGCTATCCTAAGGGGAAAAAAAATTTGCAGCCACATGATACAGCCCCTTAAACTGAGATAAATCTGCCCCAACCCAAGAAACATTGCTCCAGTTTCATCTGTGTTCCTCCCTCCATCGACCCACCAGGAGCAGCTGTTTGTGGGCATGCAGCTGCTCTGAGGCTCTTCCTCACACCCCTGTCCTGGGGCAGCTCCATCCATGTGCCTATGACCTTAGGGGGCAGGGACTGCCTCTGAGAGGTGGTATTTGTATTAGCAGGTGGGGAAAACACGCAGCAGCAGTGAGCTGCATGTGGAACAGTTCAGCACGGCTTTTGCTTACTCTGTACTTATATATGTGGCAATTATGTGCCATTTCGAATGCACTTTCTGGTGGCAAGCTATTTATCAACTGACTATTGAACTTACTTCCTAAACCATTTGGTGTGTGGCTCCTGATTGAAAAGCTGCTCTTCTGTCTCCTTGTTCTTCTGCCTTACACGGATTCTTTCCAATTCGTTTTGTTAAGTCCTTCAACTCTAGATTGATAACTTCCATCACCTGGATAGTGGAGCTTTGTTCAGTGACAATGCTGTTGTTTTCACCTGTGCTGTTTCTAAAATGGCTGTACACAGGGTGGCAGAGAGAAGTACCTGGAAGCAGAGCATCAGATGCCTGAAATTCAAAAAGGAGGAATGTTTCAGAATGCTGGTGTGCTTATTTGTTGGGAAACGAATAAGGACTATGAAAAACTAACATATTTACCAGATGGGTGACTGGATAACAGCAAAAGGCTACATACTAATTGAATGAATCATGGGTTGTTGGTGAGAAATATTTCTTACAATAGAAAGTGTGATCAGGGAACAAGTGGTCTTACTCCTGTCCCAGTCCAAACACAACTTTTGCCATATTCACTCTTAATTGTGAGAGATTGGTGTCTGGTCCTCTCTTTAGACAAGTCCAGCAGGGATGGGTCCCGCTCCTTTTGACAGAGATAGTGGTTTGCTGCTCATGGTTTAGTGGTTTGCTGCCCATTTCAGGGAAAGGTCAAAGAAAGACTTTCCTTCCCATGGTTAGATCGACTTTTTTTTTCCCCTCACTGAGGAGTCAGATGGGAATGTGCCGAAAGCCGCATCCTGAAAAGAGTGTCAGTCGGGGTCTGCGCAGGGAGCCTGCTCACTCTTACCGATGCTGGTCCTAATGAGTACATCGTTAATTTGCATTGTAAGGACTCCTGATGAGCCTGGTTCTGACCTATGATCCTGCTGTTACTCAGTGCTGTATAAGCACAAACCAAAAAGGACCATTTCCCACCTCAAAGAGTTTACATTGTAAGAAACTGCCCTGTAGTACGCCCAGGTTAACTGTTAGATTAGAGCCTTTGTTACAGATGGAGGAAGTGTTTCAGCCCTGCCTTTGTCCTGTGCGGTGGGACTCACCTGGCTGGTGCGGTGTGGATGCCCTACGTGCCGCAGGCAGACGGCACCCCTCCGTAGCCGGCAGAGAGAAGCAGGCACTCGGGGTGCAGATCAACTCACCCTGAGGAGTCTTCTGACCTGGGCCAGGTGATTGCCTCCACGAGTGCTGCTCGGTCACTCTTCTGGAGCTCACACGACCAGCGCAGCTGTAGGCAGAGGTCAGCACTTTGCAGCATCCTAGATTATGTGATACAGATCACAGACATAACGCCAAAACAGGCCCACAGCGTGGTTTCACTTAACTGGGGTATGTCTATGATTCTGTTGATGCTGCATGCTCCTACTTTCCCTTAGGATGAGGAGGAATGGAGGTCACCCAGTGCCATCCAGGATGGTGTCCTAGAGGAGCCATGGAGGAAGGGTAGAGAGGCCAGGTAGCCAATCACAAAGAGCTACTAAAGCAGCAACAAGAATATCTTCTCTTATTTGAGACCATTTAATCTTTTTGAATGAGTAATATAATATTTATAATATTATAGTAGCTGTAATAACTTGCTTAAAGATTAAAAATAGTTAATGGGTGAAGTGGAATAAGCATGTTTAATGCTTCTTGCTGAACTGCTGCTGTGCCTCCTGCTAGAAAAGTTTTATTTAAATGCATAATTTTCTCCCATTTTAGCAACATTGACTGGAGCAAACACACTGGCTCTGTATTCCCTTCTGGATGCACATCAGGCTGATGGTATTTGTAAAGCTCCCTGTCTGGTATGTGTCCTAACTATCTGGAGCACCACCTCCTACTGTTAGACAAATTATCCCTAGGCAGAGGAGGGCATTTCAGCGTAATGCATTGATCTGTCTAGTCCCTTTTTGGGATGCAGTACTAGGTCTGTTGTGGTAGGTGAATTTTTTGTATTATTTTATGTATTATTAGAWAAGATATCCTTAATTCCTAGGAGGTTAGCCCCAGACTCTGCCCAGCTCCCAGGAAAATGCTGTTTCCTGCACTGCTTTCCCCCTGCAGTAGAAAGCTCTGCTGTGCTTGAAGACCCAAACTGCTGACCACAGCCCTCAGTTGGCACTGTTGGAGATGTTGTAGACAGCTTGGACCCATGCTGTGGGGGACTTGGTGAACAGACACTGGTCTGGATTTGATATAGTTGGATAGTACAAAGCTTACAGGACAGCAYTGCTGAAAAGGTGCGCCGAGGCATTTTGTAGAAGTAGCAACAGTCTCCGTAGCACTGAAGGCTTCATGCATGGGTAGGTTGCATGGCTATTGCTAATTGAGAGGTGGCAAAGCGTGAATAGCTGCAGCAAGGTCATCATCTACTAGAATTAGGTGGAGATTCCTAGCCAAAGTTGATAGTATTTTGTCACTCATAAACTTTGCTGTGGGATGGCTTAGTCTTGGTGTGAAATGTAAGCCTGACTACAGGTGGGGTTGGCTGATGGAGATGGGGTAGGGAGCAAGGGAGGGCATACCTTAAAATGAAGGGACCTGCTCAGTGTGAGCAGACTCCTCAGAGAGCTGTCCTTTTCCCACCAAACTCATCTTTGCCTTCTCAGATCTTTCACCGGTTGGTCTTTGTCAGTGCACCGATGCTGCTGCACATGGTGAAGGCTGAGTAGAGCTATGTGTCTTATTCACAGCATCGGCAGTTCAGTCCGTACAACATGGTGAAGTGAGGTAGAGTTTAAACATTTTCTGATGACTGGGGCTGGATGACTTGTAGTCAAAAATCCTAAAAGAAGTTGGTACAGAAGATCTTTGGTCTGCTTCTGTTCACTTCTTATACCTCTTGGAAATTCACAATGAGTGAACATGCACAAGAGGAAGATCCCGGTTAACTGCAGGCAGCTTAGCCTGACATCAATCCTGGGCAAAAGAATAGAGGAACTGATAGAGGATTTAGAGAATTAAAGGTAGGGAATATAATTAATGCCATTCAACATTCTTTTTTGGAGAATATGTCTTGTCAAACAAACCTGATTTATCTGATGAGATTGCAAGTTTGGGGGATAAGATAACTATGTAGATATAATATACTTAAACTTCTGTAAGGCGTTTGATTTTATTCCGCATGACATTATGATTAAAATATTAGTACTATATACTTTCACTGAAGCACACGTTAAATGTGTTAAGAACCGGGTAACTGACAGAGCTCAAAAAGTAGTTGTCAATAGGGAGTCATCACTGAATGGGAACATTTTTAATGTAACTCTGCAGGGATCAGTCAGAGCCCCCATGCTATTCATCATTTTTGGCAGTGATCTGGAAGTAAATATAAAATTATTTCTGATAAAATTTGTGGATGGCATAAAGATTGATGAAATGAGCGTGAGGGCAGTAGGATACAGTGCTCTCGGTCACTTGGTTAATTGTCCCTATTGAAACAAAATTCCAAAATTCCTTTAAATCTAATTAAATAAGAAAGTTTTCATGTATCTGGAGAGGAGTGCAGCACAGAGCTGTTGCCCAGCCTGGAAAGCAGAAGGTTTATGAGAACCCCTTCAGTCTGCTGGCCTCTCTGGAGAAATGGGGCTTCCTTAGGGAGGAGGCTGTTTTCCTGCAGGATCCCTCAGCCACCATGTGACACGGTGACGGTCTGTGGCTCGGCAGTGCTGCTGTTTGAGGAGCCTCCCAGAGGAGGCTGCTGATACGAAACAGCTCTTCATCCGCAGTGCTGTGGAAGGCCTAAGAAAAATGTGGATTTGAGACTGGTTAAATTTCTGTGTTCGGTTGGATATCTGTGGGATCTCGAGTATGTTTTCTCATTAACCTTTGTCCATTGGAGGTATTTGAAGATGCCCCGATACCTCTGTCACAGAAACATGGGAACCAGATGTAGCAGTAGAGTTTAGCGTGAATATTGGGCAGGGTCCATCCTGGTGTGACTGGTTTGTAATTCTCTGTTAGCACCTCCAAACTTAAACTAGGCTACAGCAGCAATGGGCGTACAGCAGTGAAATGAAAACACAGAGGTATTGCATACCCATATCATGGCTGTATTACGATAGTGGCTTAGCATGTAGCAGAGGCTCTTCTTAAGTACAAAAGTTCCTTGCATCCACAGTTACTTGCGCAACCACAGGTGTATGTGCGTGCGCTCTACGGCATGCCAAGAGACTTCTCCTCCTGGTGAGACTAAGAGAGAAGTTGTGGACCCGGGTGCCATGTAGTGCACCCCATTGGCAATAGGGGTATAAGGTACGAGATTATGAAGAGGCCTATACCAGTGCCAAGGGCCTTCGGCAGTGGCCAGGGATAAATGCACAGGAATAAGATTCTGGAAATGTCTTCGGGTTTGTTACATTAGAGATTTTGAAAAGGCAGAGGAGGTAACAACTCTTCTGCTACTGCTTTTGGCTTTGACTGAGACAGATCTACTTGTGCATGTAGTGCTGGGACCTTCCTTATTTTCAAAACCTGGATATAGCATCACAGAATTACAGAGTCGTAATTTAGACTGGAAGGGACTTCTGGCAGTCAAGTCCAACAGCCTGCTCAAGGCCAACAAGAGCCAGTTGCTCCCAGATGGAGATTTCACAGCCTCTCTGGGTGGTCTGCTCAAACACTTGACTACCCTCATTTTAGAATTTTTTTTTTTTTTTGTTCATGATCCAGCTGGAATTTTCTGTGTTCAGCGTCTGTCTGTTGTCTCTTGCCCTGCTCCTGTAGACTTCCAAGGGAAATCCGGCTCAGCCTTTTACACCCTCCCATTAGGCAGTTGTAGACAGTGATAAGCTCTCCCCAGAGCGTTGTCTTATATAGGCTGAAGAAGCCCTGCTCCCTCAGCCTGTCCACATATGTCCTGTTCTCCAGCCCCCTGACCTTCTTAGTGGCCTCCACAGGACTTGCTCCAGTAGTCACTGTCTCTGCACCCAGTGCTCTATGGTTGTCTCACAGGCGCTGAGTAGAGGCGAATGTTCGTTTCTGTCAATCTGCTGTTGTGCTTTAAGAGGGGAGAAATGAAAGAAAAAAATTGGCTTTATTGCTGTAARGCTTAGCTTTTCTCAGCAGGATCCCAGAACGTGGCAGTTTTAAAACCCATAGAGGGAAAGTGAGGTTCAGTCAGACCAGAACAAGGTGAACCTTGGGGCAGACAAACCAGCAGCGAAGTGCCCTGTAGAGAGGACCACCTCAGAGTCAGCTGTGGCTCAACCAGGCCTCTGGGATCCTCAGCTGCATAACCACCTTGCACCAGAGGTACAGTGAAGATGAAAATGCCCATGATGTGACTGATGGGAACTTCAGGTCCAAATAACAAAGTGCATCAGGCCATGGTCCTTCCTTCCCTGCACTGCACTGCTGCTTAATGTCTGATGCACGCAAACAGTTTCTCCATCACTGTTTGAAGGACCAGCAGCCATTCATAAACAGACCAACTTTTAGTGTAGCTTTCCAGCCACTAGTTTTCCTAAGCTAAAAGAAAACAGTGTATCTTACTAAATAAATGATTTAGACGTCAATGATTTTCTGCCTTCTAGAGCAGAGTTATTTGGAAGCATGAAAGGAAATTGCTGCAGCAGTATAAAACCACTGCCCTTTGCACTTGCATCTTTCCCACAGAGTAGTCCTTCATTCATTGTTTACTTAATGAGAAAAGAAAGAGGTTAATTTATAAAACCAAATAAAAAACAGACAGAAGACTTTATTTGTGGAACAAAAACTGAATTAAATGAATAGTCTAGCCATTAATGCTGCTAATTGTGCCATGCTCCGCTGAGGAAAATACGCAGGTTCTGCTAGTATTTTGCTCTTGCTGGTGGAGTCCACAGGCCCTCTCCAGTGAGGGTCTAAGCCATCACTCTGTGGCAGGAGTTTCCTAAAAACTTTTCTTACGTGGTGAATTAATTTCAGCTCCCAGTCTGTGACAGGCTCAGCCTCTCAGGGGTTTCTTAAATTTAATAGATAGGTGTAGGAATAATTGGCAGAGCTGATCTTGCTGGTGAATGCTGCTGTCTGAATCATTTGCAAATTCTCATGAACATCCACAGAGAGCTGCTGCAAGGAAGAGAAAGAGGGACTCCTTAATTCATTTTCCCTGCTCCAGAGAAGTCTGCCATACCCACATCATAATTTAGCAGTTTCTAGGCTATTCCTGTTGACTGAAGGATGTTGCAGAGGTTGGAATAAAACCCAGGTGGGGGGAAAGTTTTACATTTCACTCGTCTCCCATGGTAGCTGTTCATGTTTGCTAGTTAGTGCAAGTCCGAAATCTCCACCATCCTGATCGGGTAGAGAAAGTTAACGGGGAGGGGAGCAGGGTAGCTGTGCCGTGATCTAGGTGGGAGCAGGTTATATCTGCATGGGTGATGGCTGCTGATGAGGCTGGCTGGAGGCTAAGGCTGCTGTATCTCCCTCTCTTTCTTGAGTAAGCCTGCAGAGGAGCGAGAGGGCAGGGGAGACCTGGGCAAGCATGGGTCTGTAATGGCTTGGAAAGGGTGGTCAGTTCATGAAGACATCTAGGAGCAGTTCATGAAGACACCTAGGAATAACGTTTGATTCCCTTTGGGAAGCTGGGGGTTACTGTGAAGTGTAGATGAGGAAAAACATGTCTGAAAAAAAAAATTAAAGTTGTTTTGCTGGGATTCCCTGTGATGGTTTAGAAGATTTTGTGTTGGAAAAGGCACTTTCCTCTGGACTGTGACTGAAACTAAAGGAAATACATAAAGAAGGTTAATCTATTTACTGAACTTTACCAGCTGCCCTGTGCATGTTGAAGCTTCGTGGTCTGTCTTTACCTGATGGGGCACGAGGGCTTTTAAGTCCCAGCCACCACCCTGCTGAAAGGAGCTTGGGAGAGTTTGTTCCTCACTAACTTCTCATTGCCTTTGTCAGCCAGTCCTAAACCTTAATTTTCAGGTTGTGATAGCAAGAGTGAAATGCTAATTGTGAAAACAATTAGTAAAAATTTAAACCAAACTGGTACCACAGAGCATGTGCAAATTCTAATGTGAAAGAAAAACCTGGAGTAGAAATGTTTTACCCATGCTTATGTCAGGCAGATTCATCACTCTTGAATTTAATCTGCAATTTGTTTTATTTCAGACATGATAAAATTCTACTTCTTAACTTTAAACAAGACTTGTTTCTATATATATGTATTTTATTTGTATATATATTTGTATAAAATATATGTATTTATGAACATAAATAAATATATATATATTACGAATATATATATGAAAAAGTATGTAGTTGTTGCTCTGACGTAGCTTACTGGCACACAGAATTATATGCAGTCTTTGGAAAGTGGATTTTTTGAAATGCAGCCGTCTCTTTGTTAAGTATTCAAAGGACATTGTAATTATTGCTGTGAATATCTCTTAAATGCTCAGTGGAAAAAGTTGCAAACGTGTTCATTGTAACATGTATTTGTTTGTAACCTGTTCAATACCTCACCTGTTTGCATGCCAGCTGGCTTCCTTTCAAAAATGTACCATTGAGAAGATAAATTTTTTTATCATTGTGATATATTTTTATGCTGTTGTCACAGTTTAATGGAGATCCGACCCTTCCATAATATCTTCTGGAAATATTTGGGAAACATAAGACTATGTTTTTTCTGGATATATTGGCAAAATTGTTCTTGGCTTCAGTTTGGGCATGCAAGTGATTTTTTTCCCTCCCAATTCAAAGTAACGTAGTCATGCTTGCCAATGGTTACATCAGCACGGCAGTGTTCATTTTGTCTAGAAGGTACGTAAGCTGTAATGTCTTCATGTCTGAAACTGTGGCTCTGGAACGGGTTTGGGTCCTGGGGATGGACTGTTGGGCAGGTGGAGTCCATGGCTGACGGTGGCTCACAGAGCGAGCATCGGGTCGAAAAGGCGCCTCCAAGCGCCGTGTGCTTGCTGGCTTCTCGTTGTCTTCCCATGGAGTGACCTGTGGTTGTGGTTCTTCATCTGACAATGCTGCAAGCTGCTTGCACCTCGCTTGAGGTTGTGAATGTTTCAGGACGCGTGTCATTTTCAATGTTCGTGTTTAACCACAGGGCTGCAAGGCGGGAGGGAAGAGTCTTTTACAAGTGTTCACAACTTCTGTATGTGAACATCATTTCGAAGGAAGTCAAGGGTTGTGTTGGTAAAGCTGAACCCCTCTCCCGGTCAGCAGCAGCCTCAGCTCCCGCGGTCTGCCCCCCTGCCTGCCTACCCCCTTCCTGCTGGGGCATGGGCCACCACGTGGGGTGGCTGGGTGAGACCTTCTTCTAGTGAAGCCCAAATCAAAGTTAGGATCTGTAAGAAACCTCCACTGGTTCCCCAGCCTCTGGGCTTGGGCAGTCAGCCGCTTTGTCCACTCCGTTTTGGTTTTTAGCTCTTCTGGTTCATTTCTGAGAGCAAGGGCAATGCATTTTTTTAGTGGAAGCTGAGATTCTCCTCTGTATCGTCCTTCCTGCAGAAGTCCTCCAGGGCTGGGGGCTCTCCAGTGCCAGAAGTTGTTTGGCTGGCAGCTTTTCCTCTTCTGCTTTTCCCTTCTCACTTAAAAAGTGAAGCTGGCTTCTCTTGGAAAATACCTTTTCCATGTTAAAAAGATGTAGCTGTGCTTTCATGCTTGTGTCCTTCATGGTTGTTCAGAGCAATCTCTGAACAGGGACAAGGAACCCCCTTCTGTGGTGGGCTCAGGTGGGTCCCTTCCCCTCCTGAGCTCTCCCTGGACTGTGTTGTGGTCTTGAGGGGGAGGCCATGGTGTTTTACGGATGCATTTAAAAATGGCTCTTTTTTTTTTATAGGCTATTCTGCTTAAATCTGGGAGAAAACCGTAGTAGATTGAAGTAGCTAAAATTGCCTGTCTGTAGTTAGCGTGGCGGGGGCTGTGGGCAGGATATCCTCAGCCCCCGCCGGCCGGGCTGCGTCATCCTGCCACAGCGAGCAGCCAGCGTGAGAAGAGAAACCCGAGATACACAACATGTAAATACTCCATAAATACTAGAAATTTGGCAAGGAGGCAGCAGCGGCTTCCTCTCTCCCTGAAGATACTGCCATATGCCCAGAGATTAATCCGGTTATTTCAGCAGCGTTGGCAAAACTCGATTTCGACTCCCCGCCGCTCCCGGGCTGGCACGAGCACCGACCCTGTCTTTTCAGAGCCGGGGAGCTGCAGGGTAAGGGGGGACCAGGGAGAGCAGGGAGAAGCACCGCCATGGGAGTACCATGATGGCGGCAGCCGGGGTGTGGGGCAGGCAAGGTGGTGCATGAAGCAGCGGGCTCGGGCAAAGGGCAGTGCCCTTCATGCACGCCGCTCCCCGACCTGGTTTTGGGGTGCGGGGTCAGGGCTGATGAGGGGGGGCGAGTGCTGGCGGCAGGACGTGCACCCAGGTGCCTCCTGCTCTTGCCCTGTGCCTCCTCCTTTGGGTTTTGAGATCTGACGGGATCATGGCTCAAGGTGGAATAGCTGCAGGCAAATCACTGTTATGACAGATATATTACTGCAATAAAATTATAGATTTATGGCAGTCAGAGATCTAGGCATGTGCCCATAACTTTTCCTCACTTCTATGTATTGTCCCAGACAGGTGGCATATAAACTAAACCCAGCCACAGAAGAAAAAGATGATACTGGGTTCGCTGCGCCCTCCTGCTTAGCGCCTTGGGCCCTGGCGCTCTGCCCTGGAGCGTGGCACCACGGGGGGCTGCTGGAGCGCCGAAACACAAGGGGGGCTTTTGTGTGGGTTTGGGGAGTAGGAAACAAGCTATTCCTACAGCACTTCCTCTGAAAGACATTATTTATCGGCCCGTGGCAAACCTCAGGCTCATGCTTTTCAATGGCAGCACTTTTTTAGCCCTGTGTTACTGCTACAAATGGAAGGTGCAAGCTGTGGTTTTTGTTTTGGTGCTTTTTTGTGTTTTGTTTTTGGTTTTTTTTAATTTTTTTTTTTATTTTCTCCTCTATGAGGGGAGGAGATATTTTAAAGGGTGGAAATGTCAGGGGTAAAAATTCACATCCAGCTTCTGGCTCCACTCTTCTGTACATAGCCCTTCTCTCTTCACACCATCTGTCTGTTGAAATTAATGCTTTAATAACCTCTGCAGGGTAGCACTGCTATTTATTTATTCCAATGTTTAAGTTTCTTTTTGACTTTTGGGATTAAGCTGGCGTGCCCAGGTGTCCTTGTGGACTGTGAAAATCCCTGAGCTGAAGTGTCACAGGCTCTTGAAAAGGAGGAAAATGTGGGAGATGGTGGTTTCCCTTGGCTCGCTTTCCTAGCTGTGGCTCCCAGGGCAGGGGAAGGGGCTGAGGCCCTAGGCCCTGTGGTGTGACTCAAAGCAGGGGCAATGTACAGTTTGTAATGCCCCAGGGTCCTGATGGATCCCACCTTGCTGCTCATCTGCTTCTGGCAGCCCTTCCCTGCCTGCGGCTCTCTGGTGTTCAAGCAGCCTCTTTGGAGTAACCCTGGAGCTGCGAGTCTTCCGACTTACATGTTAGTTTTTTTTCCTTCAGAGGTAACCAGAGCCTGAGACTACACCACAGCAGTACTTCTTTAACAGAAGAAAAATTAGAAGTATTGTAACCCAAATAGCAACAGGCCCTGCATTTCTCATCTTGCTCTGCCACAGGGAGCATCTCCTGGGTTGGGCTCAGGGTTGTCTAGATCCCACCTGCACCTGCAGCATGTCCTGGGAAACCTCTTCCTTTCTACTGCCCATAGTTTCTTTGTTGTATTCTGTTTTCTATCTAGGGGGGGTGTTTGGTGTTTCTTGGCTTCAGTGTAGAGTGTGACACAGCATTGCTGTTTTGTTCTGCTGCTGGTCTCTGCATCTCAGAAACTTCCTGGCGCTTCCAGCTGATACCACCAAAGTATCTCACCCTAAATCCATGGCTGCGATCTTCCTACGAGCCACCACCCTTCTTTGCCTGCCAAGGTCTTCCCTCGGCCGTGCCAGCCCGTGGTGGATACCATGTTTATCTGGAGACTGGTGTGCTCGTTAGCCAGTAATTGTCACACTGATCGCTTCATGATAACTACATGGTATCAAGCAGGGTTCACGCAGACAGATTCCCCTGGTTATCCCACCGGTTTGTCTCCCCTGGCCCCTCCGGGTGTCCACTGGGCTGCCGGGGAGCTCACCTCCTACTGTCAATTTGCACACCTGGAGATGGCGCTTTCTTTCCTGCATGTCCGGATAGAGTATGTCCTTTTTATTTTGCATCCTGGAGCCTTTAATTACTCTCAACAAGTCCCTTTCACACTTTGAAAATCCTGTCGCAATTTCAATTTGAATTGCTTTCTCTGAGGCTTCTGTTTAGATGAGTGCACCTGCTCTGGGGTCCCACTGGTAATTGGGCTGTAATAGTTATGATCCTTTAAATGCACTTAAGGTACCACGAGCTTTAAGAATTTATAACGATGCAATCTGGCATCTCAGCACCAGTTTTGTCGTGTTTCCGAGCTGATCATTTTGGTTTTAATTGTATTGTTTTGCCTTTCGTGAAGATTACAAATACTTGCACATTGTAGAACTTGGACATATTTAATTAAATGCTGCTCTGCGCTCACGTACCCATCCCGCAGGTTTGGGTCCTGGGCTGCTCCTCAGTTCCCGCTCTGCCAAACCCTTGCTGAATTCAGTGGGAGTTTTGCCAAACAAGGCCCTAAAAAAGAAGTGTGGCTCATTTGAGCAGTCGTGCTCATTTGTGCACCAGCCCAGGCTCACGTTAAAAGGATATTAAACAAAAAGTACTTAAGAACCTACTTGTCTTGTCCTTGCCCAGAGCAAACCTTTATCCTGGGACTGGTCCAGCAGGTTAAAGATGGAGTTTCCTCTGGTTCATATGTTACCTAGGATTTTGTATTGTGGCTACCGTGAATAGATCAAAGCTTTTAAAGTTCTCTGCTGCCTTAATTCCCCTCTAAGGAGGAAAAAAAAAAGAAAAGAGAAAGACATCTCTTTCAGGCATGTCTCAATACAGTAGCAAGAGGTGTGCAGCCTGTAGCCTGCCGCTGCACTGAGAATATAAAATTTCCAAAATTAGAAGTTGCGAGTGTGATAATGAACTGAAAGTAAATACGGTTCAGTTTGCTATGAATCATTCTTTGGGGGTTTAATTGGACTCAAATGAGCTGGCATTGTTGCGGTGCAAGAATAGAGTTGTTTCAGAATTAGACAGGCACCATTGCACAGCAGACCAGAGCTGCAGCATCTGTGTGGCACCGGGTAAATCTTGCCCTCAAAGAGGCACCCCAGAATGGATTGAGGAAGGTCTCTGGGCAGGGAAGGAGCCAGCAGCTCCTGCAAACCCCGGAGATCTGGGAATTCACCTGCTGGTTCTGGAGGCCCTCTCCGCTCTTTGAATCGCTCTCAGATGAACAGTGTGAGTTAAGGTTGTCGCCGTGTCATGGAAGGCTTTCCTTAACCCTAAAAGCCCTCTAAGCTCTTCTGACAGGGTAAAGGGGGCATGAAATTATAGTAATGGGAACTGCTATAATGGGATGTTACAGCAAATGAAAATAAGCATTTTGTGCTCTTCCTTCCAGCAGGAATTTATGATCCCGAAGCAGAACCACCAATGGCTGAGACAACATGTTGCATCCAGGCAAGGACAATACTTTCCCTAGGAAAGCGAATGCAGTTTGGCTCCGTGAGAGATAGAGAGCTGGGATGATACCCAGTGTTTGACTGGCGTAGCTTGACTACACTGGGGATATACAAGGAACTTGAACATAGGAACTGTCCTGTAATGGGGAAAGACAGAAATTGCGTACCGCCCTCTTTAAAGCCATGATCGTGATTATGGGATGAGGTTCTTAACCTGCTGCAAGGAGATTTATGTAAGCGATTCTCATTAATGCCAGTGGGAATTACCCAGAGCTATACAAGTGCATCACAGTAAGAAATGTGCCTTGGCAGTTCACTATTAATATTTGAAGATAGTACAAGCAGTCTCCTTCTCTGAGTCAAGTGGGCAAAAACTAGTGATATTTTTGGGGAAAAAAATAATGTTATTTTAGTCTTCTGGGAGGTTATAGGAAGGTGAACCATTCATACTTACAGGTCCTCAAAAATAAGGAATTTCTTATATATGTGGCATGTTAACTGTTCCCATGATTATAACTGCAGATGTTTAGCTACTGTCTGCTGGTTACTGACGGGCAACAGCTCAGCTCTGTTTTTAGGCACTGCTGACCATCTTTGCCGAACCCACTCAGTCCCAGGGCTTCGGTCCCATCTGTTGCTCACCATGGGACAGGAAAGGTTGGTCCCATTCTGCTTGCAGTTGCATCCTGTAATAAAATGGGATGGGGAGACTGTAGGCAGCAGAAGAAAGGCATAAGCAAAATCAGAATTTGTGATTTTAGTCTAGTGAAATATCTCAAAGAGCTTGCTTCTTTTGAAGTGGCCACTGAAGTGTGTAGAAAGGACTGTGTATTTATGTGAGGTACAGAGAGAGGCAGACATTGACCTCTACTTGATGTTTCCGAGTTAGTCGTTATTCCTCTGCTCGGTTTGTATCAGTAACAAGCTTTCAAGGTGGTTTCTTCAAATTTTGGCTTTCTGTTCTTTTGGCTAAAGTTGGCATGAAGTTTGAATCTTAAAATCTGAGTTCCAGCAGCAAGCGTTATTTTAGGTACTGCATTGTGCCGAGTACGGCTATGCAGCCTTCGCCTCCGGTTCACCTTCCTCCTGTGGATGGCAGGACTCGGGCTGCATCTGTTAGCAGCATATTGCTGTGGTGCTTGCCCAATCCCCATAAGACCTGTGGCTAATTGCTGCCATGCTGTTTCAATTGATTTTCTTTATTATTCTTAGCATTATTTATGTAATTTCTTATGGAAGCCCATTTCACTTAAATGAGAGAAAGTAAAATTTACTGTTCCTGACAGAAGTTGACAGCTTTGGAACAAGGCAGGACATGGTGATTGTGTCCCAGCAATGCCACTGGCTTAGAASAAGGTTCACCAAAGCAGATGAGTCTTGACTCTCGCCCTGCAGATGATAAATGCCAGAGCTAGCCTTTATAACAGCACATTGCAGGTGATGGTCCACCCCGAAGCCCAAGGTTCCCCACTGAGAAGGTCGTTGCTCATGGCTGCGCAAGTTGAGTTACATCAGTTTTCACATTCCCAGCAAATAAACTGGTGAGGTAGAAGTTGGTGCTATGGATGGCTTGATGCAAACCTTCTTCAGGATTGTTTTGAAAAGTCGAGGGTCTTGGAGATCATCAGCTGCTAGATCAGTAACACCAAGGATGGCRGTGTATACCCTCAGGGTACACTCCAAGTTGTAAGTGCAGCATGGAGCTAGAGGACAGCCACAGTGAAAGTGCATTTCAGTTTTTCAGCTGAGCAGTGGCCAAATCTTGGCCCACTGTGTATACATCTTACCACTCCTGTATGGGGCAGGTACTCTCATAGAAGAGTTTGGCATTACAATGGTATGTGCTGTTTTAATACTTCAACAGAGAAAACAGAATACCTAAATAAACCCTGTTTGATGCTTAGATAAGGATTTCATCCTGCTATGCCTGTAGGCAGATGCCAAACAGAGTTTATAATTCACTGTCCAAGGATTTGATCCTTTCTTTCACTTGCTTTTGCATTCCAACTTACACTACTTTAATTGCATAGAAATTACCATAAGGAAATAAAGAACATAGTCACATAATAGTTGCACAGAATAAAGTCAGCAGATAATAAGGCGTTGGGAATGCCTCGAAAGGTCCAGTTACTTGCTTAATACAAATATTGTATTGGACATTAAAAAGCAGAAATTCTTGAATGTTCTCTGCTTTCCTGTTGTTAAAAAACAATCAGACAAACATGAGACCAAGTGAGGGTACATGTCTCCCTTGCCTTGCTATGCGGCAACAGTTACAGGGTATTTTACAAAAAATTTCCAAAACACCCTACCATTGTTACCATCTCTGCTGCTTGACAACTGTTAGCACCAGCCGGGCCCAGCTGGGAGCACCGGGCTCCTCAGGCCAGACCAGCTTTTAGACTACTGTGCTAGTTAAGCCTGACTGAAGCCGAGCCCAGCTGCAGGATGGGTATGGGCGCAGGAGCCTGGCTGAAGCGTGGTTCCCTCCCGAGTGCAGGCGTGGGTCGGCGGTGGCAGCTGGGGACAGCTGTGAGCACCAGGGAGGGAACCCAGGCGAGGGCAGCTGGGTTGTTCAAAAGGGAAAAAGATATTTTTATTCCAGCAGCTAAAACCCTTTTGTATTTTGGTTTCTCTTAGCAGCTATTTATCCAAAACATTTGGGAGAAAAGCTGTCTCTCCATTAAATATTTAACACCCTTGCTTCAGCTGTGGGCTGAGAAAACTCCCAACCCACATGTGAGTCACCAAGAACTCCTCCGACAAAATGAGAGGAAGTCCAGATTGGAGATTGCTACAGGAAACAAAATGTTTGCTGATTTGGAAAAAGCCCAAAATGGTTCACATCTCTCGTATATCATAAAAGGAGCACAGCAGTCACTCTGTCATGTACGTGGACTTGTAGAGTCCCAGATTTTAAGTGGAGAAGATCTCAGTATGCTAGGTAGCATCACACTCTATGTAACGCAGTCGAGTAGTGCACCCAATAACTGGTCTCTTATTAAATGCTGTTCAGGTTCACATACTGACATGTCGGAGATGACAAGACGTAGATCACTGTTTCCCTTAGTAGTTTGTTCCATTGGTAAATTATTGCTATTTTTAATCTTAGTCTGCTTAGTTTTCGCCTCCAGCCATGGGTTGACATGCATCTCTCTGCAAAGCAAGGAGATCCGTGTTTTGAAAGTGCCCCGCTCTCTCAAGACGACAGCCTGGGACTTGTCTTCAGAGAGCGGGAATGCAGGCTCCTGCAAAAACAGCATACGGTAACAAATCATGTGATAAGAATGATGTGTGATAAAACAGATAAGAAGAAAGTTTACGGCTAAAGTTTAAGCTATTCTAGCACTACCGGTGGTGAGTAGTATTGTGCACTGTGCTTACGTGTGCCATGCATGGTGCCCGTAACCCACTCTGCTATTTATTTCTATTGAAGCGATCGCAACGGAATGAGTAAAATTAAAGTGAAACTTTTTTGGCATGTTTCTCCCTTTGGCCAAATTATTTTTTCAACATAGAAATGAATTATCTTCCACAGAGATAGGTGGCAATCTCTGTCCCTTAGCCAATTACAGAGACATCTCCAGCAGTGGTTTTACAGCTCTTTCCACTGTAGACCACTTAAAAATTTTTCCTGGTGATGTGTGTTCCTTGTATAGCAAATGTACACCTACTGGCAAGAGGTTTACTCCTCCTCATTACTATTTGCAGAGACTTTAAAAATGGTTCACAATATTTTCGCTGGTAGAAAACCTTTAGTCTGTGACACAGGTAGTTTCTGTGCACTCATAGATCACTTCTACAGGGAAGACATAGATGTAAAACACTTTTTTAGGCTATATGCTCTGAGTACTTTTAAACAACTTATCGTAGCTGATGGGCCTGATTCTGATTTCAAAGAAGTGTTTATATATCAGCTTTTGGTAAGGTTATTCCTGATTTAAGACTATGAAAGTAAGATCCTTTTTTTTCCCGATGTTGATCTTAGAAATATAAGCCTTATAGCTTCCTCTGCCTGCCCCTGCATGGTGCTTATTGGAAGGTGAGGAGTAACACCAGTAATGTCTGTTAATGACACATCACCAGTTGAGCAGCACTGGCTGGCCAACATACTCTGGCACAAGTCACTTGGCCCCTTTGCTCCTTTGACCTCTGCCTTGTGCAGGTGGGACCTGGACAACTGCCTTTTGTACGTGCCTGGCTTTTGGATAGCCACGGTTAATGGATGTGACTCTTTTTTCCATAATTGGCTTGTGCTGTCCCCTGCTTTCTGGGAGGCGAGAATGAGATTGCCGAAAGTCAGTTTGAACATTAAAGACTGAAAGCAGTCAGATACCACTGTGCATTCTGCAAATACCTGGAGACAAGACGGTCAGGAGACAGTTTGTACCAGCATTATGGAAAAAGTTAAGACCCTTTCTAAAACTCGTTGCTCAGATGTGCTGCAACATGTACCTGGATGAACACGTGCGTAAGGACTCCTCGCTGGGAGGAGCTGGTGTGGCTATCCGCCTGCGCCTGAGCTGGCTGATACAGCGGACAGCCTCATTCCCTACCCATTGCTCGAACTGCCTAATACTGCAATTGCCAGCCTCTTTGATGAAAGACAGGTTCATGTATCAGATTGTTGAGCATTAGGGATAGGGGATTAGATTTGCAGTGTAATCTTCCAGTAACATTCCTCTTGATCCAGAGACCTGCTTTATAAAAGAGCTCTTTTCTCTCTGACATTGTGGTGGCCTGCTAAGGGACGACTATCTTCCACCTTCATTTGGAGATAGTAAGGCTGCTGCTGACCTGGTGTTCATGAAGGTCACAGCTGCACCGGGCAAAATTAGTTCTGTGCAGGACAGTTAAGTAGATTGGATTTTCTCAGTTGTAGTTGATTTGCTTTCATCTGGGTTCCTCCTGCAAAGCCATTTAAAGTCCATTCCCCTCTGCCCCCCACTGCCCATCTATGGGAGAAGTTGAAAGGGGGAGATTTCTGCATGGGCTCCGATTCTGCTTCGAGCCCTCTTCTCACATCTTTCCAGGCAAGTGTCTGGACAGAGGCTGGGCTGGGCTTCATAGTTGCTCTGGAGCCTCAGACTGTATTTCATCCCATCACGAATGTTCTGGGGCCAGCAGGGATGGTCTTCCCCTGTGCCAGTTGACTGTAGCTTTGCACTGTCTGCTTTGGATCCAGGACCCTGCAGGGACCCTTCTGCAGATTTCTGGTAACGTCACTGCAGATGTGGCTGAGCCCCTTTTCAGTCCAGCTTTTTTCTTCTTGTGGCTGAATGCCACTGCAGATTTTGGAGCCTGATGGAGCCAGTTAATTTGGGTCAAAAGGCAGGCAAAGCCCATGACTTCTAATCAGGAAAAAAACCTTCTGCTGAAGTCAGTTGAGTACCAGATTTGGCCAGTTAAGTCTGGCCACTAGGAAACGTGTCAGATGATACCTGTCTGTACTGGCAAAACATGGCATATGGTTGTGCGTGAGAAGCCCATTCATTGTGAGCATGGTGAGACATGAGAGGGAGAGTGATTTCCATCCAGATGCATTTTACTTCCATGACTTTGCCAGCGGGATGTAATTATGGTGGAGCTTTGCCTGTTGCCCTGGGTTGCAAAGCAACCACTGATGGAAAAAGCCTCTCGTTTTCCAGGCATCCTCCTGGCGTCACTCCCTTTCATTGTACGTTGCAGTGAAACCTGAAGTCTGCAGCAATTGCTGCCTGGTGAGTTTGGGAAGCGATACTGGAGGTTGTGGCAGACAACTGATGGAGGGAGAGCTATGTGATACGGGTGGTGGACTGTGTAATCCCAGTTCAGCTCCACAGTGCAAATGGGGAAAATTCATAGGGAGATTTGCTCGAGGGCCTGGGCAGAGGTGTGGGGCATGTGAAGGGGATATTTCCTTCTTCACAAAGTCACCTTCAGCCTGTGTAAAAAATCCATGCTGCCTGGGACTATATGGAAAAAGGGGGTAGGGCTGTAACTGAAGTAAAAGAGAGCTGCTGTATGGTATGTTCCCTCCTCCCCAAAACTGTAGCTGATGCAGATTTAAAAGCAGATGAGCCTTAATTGCTCCCAGAGCTCCTGCCTCTCCTCTCTGGATAGCAGAGCTGCGCTGGAGCAGCGCCGGCAGCACCTGTGCAGCAGGGTCTGGCACACCCAGGGGAGTCGGGCCGGCCGCAGAGAGCAGGTCTGTCCCCGGGTCCCTGCGCGTTGCGGTCCCCTCGTGCCAGGCAGGTCCCCTTGACTTGGTCGCGCTCGTCAGCTGTATTAACACAGAGTCTGTCAGACTCCGGGATCGTGGCATGCTGCAGACCATCCCGTAACTCATGCTTGCAATGTCCTAGTGTAGAAACTGTTGCAAAGGAGAAGCACCAGATTAGCTGATTATAAATGCAGCCAAATCAAGATTTTTGGATTCCATTTTCTTTTCTTGAAGCTTTGGTAACTATCATTCTCCCATACTGCCCTGAAAACATGCAATGACCCTGGTTTGTCTTTGGCGTTTTCTATTACTTTTTATTGGCATGTCCCTTTATATTATGACAGTATGTCCTGTACTGACTTACAGGTATAAATATTGCTTCAGGGTTTGGGCATTTTAGTCAACACGTGTTTGGGAAAGGTGCTAGAGGCTGTCGAGGGGTTAGCGTGCAGCATGTGAATGTGCAATCGTTGGAAACATCAGCATTCCTTGTGTCTGTGTTTCAGAACACGTCTGAGGCATGAGGATTTTAGGTGTTCCATTCAGACAGTATTATATTAGCGGTATGAAGTATTTGACAGTTCTTTTATATTTACTCTTTTAATGTCAAAATGTGTCACATCTGGTATTAATTGGTGGAAAATTATGGCTCTAATTTACCAATTTGATTGTCTGGGAAAATTGAAAAGAGTGTAACATAATAAATGAATGCCTATTAATCTTTTAAATTTGTCTGTTTACCACCAACTACTATCTGCTAAAATAGCTTGTTACGTGGTGCTGTAAACAGCTTTTCTGAAATACTGGTATTCATGGAGAGGAATTACTGCCTGGGAGGGCTGTGGCCATTGTGTTTTGGACTCACTAAGGGGAGGATGAGGCCCGGAGAAGTCCTGGGGCCAGCGGTGGCTGAGACCCACCTGAGGCAGGGTCTCCTCCAGGCTGTCCTCTCCTCTGGGGGAGGAAGGAGGCTGCTATTCAGTGATAACCTTGGGGGGGTGACGACACGGCATCCCCGTTCCTGTGTGCATGCCGGTCCCATCCCTCACTGTCCTGGGTGGGGGGACGGAGGGGCAGCCTGCCAGGGACATGGCCTTTGTTCTCCTCCTTCCCTCCACCTGGGGCTGTCTTCTCCACGTGGGTTTCTTAGTCTGGGGCACAGGCACAGGTGCTTTATTGATGCCCAACATAAACAGGCATATTTGTCCACTGTAATTGTTTTAATCATTATGAACGAACATTAATTATTTCCAACCAGAGCTCTCCGAAAGCCCTGATTTTCTCAGACTTGCTGACAGAGGAGCACAGGCAAAAAAAGTCAGGTTGTTCTTCCTGGGGTTGCAAATGGAAAAGTTTGTCTTGCAGGCAACATGTGGATCAAACCCAAACTGCCGATACACCTTGGCAAGGCACTGTCACTCCGTCCTGACAACCCCAGCTCTAACGAGAAGGGTCGCCGCTGCCTTTCCAACTGACGCGCGGGGGAAGCAAAGGAAGCCGGCGGCGGTACGCTGTTATTTGGGTAGAGTATGTGCATGGTGACAAGCCTAGTGGCTTTTCTATCAAAAGACACCCGTGTGTTTGTGAAAATACTTTTTTGGAGTATCAAATACCAGGTGCTTATTTTAGGAGCAGAAAGCCCTGAAACATGCCAACTCTGGCTTAAGCTGATTCTGAAAACTGACATATTCTGTATGATTGTTCCAGTATATGCCATCTGTCAGTAGCATATCCAAATATTTATATATTTTGATTATTGTAACTGTTATAAGGATACAGAAGCTCATAAATCATTTCATTCTCAGCCATCATTTTATTACTTTTCCATGGTTTAATAATGATGTTTTGCCTGTGCCCGTTCAGGCTCTGACACAGGGAACAGAGTCACAGCGTGGCTATGCAAGTGACACCCTTCATACAAAAATCCTGTGGCCGGGGGATGCCTGAGCCCATGTCCCCTCCGGGTCTGCTCCAGCTCCCACTCACTTCATCTCCTTGGGCTTCAGCCTGTGCTGCGCTTTCATTCAACTCCATCCCGCCTTGTCAAGTGACTATGCTTAGATTGGCAAATGATATAATATGACTAATTATGTTTAATGCAGATAATGTCTTATAATCAAAATAAAGAGTGGATTGCAAACAGATCCTTAAAGGGCACAAGGCACAGAATTGACACCGTATTTACTACCAATAACATCACTGAAGTGCTAACAGCTGCTCAGCTCCGGCAAGTGCGGCCCCTTTGCAGAGTTTTCCAGAAGAAGGGCTAAGTGCATCGGAAGCGCATTATTGCTGATAATAGTAATTAGTTGAGTAGAGCTCGAAATGTTTTGTAAAATATTATGATCATCCCAATTTTGCAACTCTGCAAACCCTGGCACAGAGACGCAGCCTCCTCGGCTCAGAGGAGTCGCTGCCGGCCGTGGGGATGGCCCTGGCCCCGGGTGCAGGGCTGCTGCCCCTCTCGTTGGACCACATTGCTTTCTCCAGCTGACTCCAGAAGTAGAAGGGATGTCCCCTCCGTATCTCTGCCTTCGTTTTCACAAGCGTTAGCAAAGAGACTTCAGTAGATGCAGAAATGCACTGATGTAAAAGCAGATTTGGTTGTTACATTTCTGGAAAGCCATTGTTAAGCTAAAAAAGGAAACCACAAGCTGTAAAGGTTGATGAAGCTCCTCTGTAAGGGACTCTTATTTTGCTGTGTACATTTGTTTTCTCTTGCTTACTAAAGGGATAAAGTGCAATCTAGGTTTCAGAGAGAGATGGCTGATTAATCTGTCTGCCAGGTACATATGGAAATAAATTAGCAAATGGTGCATCTGGGATTAAACTACTGCAGAGATGATAAATTATTGCCATCTTCCATGGCTGTATTGCTGAAGCTTCACGGGGTTCCCAGTACTCAGTTACTTGCTATTCACACGGTATCACCATGGCTGTGGAATGGAAAGCCTCTACATTTGAAGCAATTTTCTATGATGTGCTAGTTTGAGAACAGCTCTGGCCAGACCTATAAGGATACACAGCATACTTAGATTAAGTATAAGCGAAGAGATTTGATTCGGTCCTTCTGCTCTGCATGAAATTCTGCTGGTTTCTGAGGGCAGGAATGCTCGGGAAGGGGAAAGGCAAGGACCTGCAAGAGATTTTTCCACTATCTGCAGTCACCTCTCACCCTTTATCCCAAATAGCAGAGAGTTATCTATGCTAGCACGAAGTTGTGAGGGCCTGGAAGTGAGCATCCTCTGGCCTGAACCTCTCCCCCACCCTCGGCTTGACCCAGATGTAGCTCCAGATTGCACAACTCCAGCTTATCTCCGAGATCAAGACTGAGATGAAACACCACAGGGGCAGGTGGTGTTTGCATTGAATCCTGATACAGGCTTCTCAGCTGTCTCTCTGCTTCTGCTGCATTTTTCATGTCCATTTAAACTGATGTATAGCTGGTGGGCTGGCAGCTGAGACATACTGGTGATGCGTACAACAGGACATGCCAGCGGAGTAAATGTAACAGGGGACACGTGGTGTGCTGCCTTTCTGGGGGAAGAAAGGGTCATGCAGAAGTTCTCATCAAGGCTTCTGCAATACTTAGAAATACTTACAATACTTAGAAAGATTGTGGCTGTGTCCACAGTGCTTGTTGGGAGCTCTCTGTGCATCATCTAGTCTATAATTTTCTTTCCCATCCATGTACCTAGGTTTCACTTCAAAAGAAACTGGGACGGCTGCGGAGATGGTACAAAAAACGGTAGCTGTACTGGCTAGGCCAGGAGAGGTTCCTTACCTACACAAAGGTGATCTATGATAGCAGTGCAGAGTAACAAAAGTTCTTGTTCTGGTTTCCTTATTTCCTGAGGTCTTTGCTTGGGCTCTTAACACTTGCTCTGGGGTCGCTCTTCCCTAGAGGGGGTTGAGGGGATTCTGCGAACRGTCACAAAGAAGTTGAGGAGGGGGCAAGTGGGAGCAGTGTTGGACACAGATAAATCAAAGATCAAGTTTTGCTTAACATGCCTTGTGTTTAAAAGCTTGTATTTTAGTTTGGGAGCATATTGAAAGGGCGTCTCGTCTTTTCCTAGGGCAGGTCTGCAGCACATAACCACTGTGGTGCAGAGGGGCCGGATCCTGCGGCATACCGGCGAGCTGCCGGAGCAGGGGCAGCATTGCTGGAAAAGCTGCAGCCCGGCTTTAATAGGGAGTCTGCAGCCCAGCACGTAGAGCTGGTGTCTCCATGTCGACCTCCCTGGCCCTGCACGGGCCTGCCAGGTCTCTCTAAATCGGTCCCTGCGCAGGGAGCTCTGCTGGGGACTGATCCTGCAGGCTGACACTGGGGCGCTGGGTGGAGATGTGCGGGACGGGACGCTTGTGGAGCTGGGAGCTGCCGGCACTGGTTGTCCTTCAGCTCCCGCCGGTGGCACTGGCCAGCGGACGCAAGCCCGTCACAGGGCACGGACAGCCGTGGGACAGGTCCACTGTGTCTTCAGGGTTGGCAAGGTGGAACAGCTGGGCTTGAGGGACAGTTACTGGGGTGACTGTGCCCTCTGGTTTTCTTCTCCGAGTCACTCACCGTGGTSCATGAGTCAAGCACAATTAGGATGTATGCATTCGTAATTGAAAAATACTAATGAGAAAAACGTGTTTTGTTATGAGATGCATGGGTGGATGCCGGGCTGTAAATCTGAGCTAGCGAGGACTATCTCTGTTCAATTAATCCAAACATAGAAATATTTACTAGAAATAGATTTATCTTCCAGTGACTTTATTTGCAAATTTTGGTTAACAACAACAGTTTGCTCCTAATATAATCATGTCAAGCAGCACGTGGGACTTACTGTCGTTCTTGGCCTTTCCCACAAAGTGTTTGGAGCAGAATGCAGAGTGAGTCAAAGGAAGCACCGGCTGATGGATGAACAGATTGCGGCACAGTCATCTATTCTACTGCACACTTCCAGGGAAACCCCTGCAAATTAGACATGTGGTTTTTAAATGTACAGAGAAAACTAAAGAAATTACATTACGAATGAAAAATTAGATGGAAATGTCTATTCCTGTCTCATAAACAGTTCAGGAACAACTTCCTCTAAAGTATTCTGCTTTAAGCACGCATTTAATTTGTGTTCTGGGAGCCAAATAAAGTTGCTAAGATAAAACATTCTAATAATGATTTATGTAAATTTATTTGAACAAAGCAATGATGTAGTTGCCTATAGCAAATTGTTTGGAATGTGAAGTGATATTTATGAGCTGCTTCTCTCTGTATGAATACAATAGATGATAGGAGATGCTACATAAAGAAAACATAATTGTACATTCAAAATGGAGTCTGATGCCATGTTTAGTAGGCAGGAAAGCCAGTTGAACAGATTGCTGAGTGTCTGATAAAATAATCTCCAGCTTGATTCTTCATAGGCTATTTATAGCATGCGTTTAATTTAAAATTTAGATATGTGCTACAGATGACCGTAACAGTCATACCAGGGCCATGTATGATAATACTAATTGTTTGCCTCACATTGCACATATGCAGAATCTCAAGTTGCTTTGCAAGCAGAAAATCAGCCTCCGTATCCTCAAGATACGGATGAAAAGGGGAAAACAATTGTAGTCCCCAGCTGCTATGGGCATGTTGGGCCAAATTTATCCCGTCTGTTCAAGGTTATGGAGTTCCGCCAGGGATGACTTTGATCCCGTATGTCTAGCAAAGTGGAACCAATATGTCAATATAAGACATCCTGCTACTTCTGATGTTCTCCCAATAAAACGACATCATTCAAAGTAACTTGAATTTCCCAAGTGCCTGAGTCACAAATGTGATCAAGGGGGATATTTCAAAAATGTTCTGATTCTTGCTACGTTTATGTTAAAGCAGTGAACAACAAATTGGCTTTTTCATCAATGAGGGCTTGAGCGTGCATCAGACCTAGGCACAGAAGACCAAGGGCCATTTGAAGCACTTTAACAAAACGCTGCAGGACAGAGAGCTGTTTCTGCATTCAGGTGACGCAAAGCATGTTTCATTTGAAAAGCTTTTTTTTTCAAATCAGGAATGAGAATGGCATGTAGAAATAATAGGGTTATTTACTATATTTGCTTTGGCGTACTAAGGCATTTGTAGATACCTGGTGATGGGCTGAGCCACAAAGTTTGCATTCAGCTCCAGCCATTTACAAGTTTAAGAGACATTTGAATCCCTTGCTTTGAACAGGGCTGATTTCCTAGTCCCCAGCAGCTACTCTCTTGGGGCATAAGGCACTTGTAAAGTAAATTCAGGTGAGCACCATGTGAAGATACGCACATCTGGCTATTGTGCGAGAGCTGAAAAGTTTGTGTGTGCAAAATCGTGCCTGTGGGAATCCTAGAGGGATTCAAGTGAAATAGTGCTCTGTCATCTGATTAGGGTTCGGGTGACATTTTTGCAGAGTTAAGTTCATCCTGGTTTATTCTGGACTAGCGGTAAGTGCCCAGTGTAGGAAAGCTATGGCGGCTGCTCAGGACTTCACTGGTGGTGACAGAATGGTCTGTCGAGCACCAGACTGGGGCATTAAAGGCAATCATGAACAGAAAGTAACTCCTTTTGGTCTCATGCTTAYGGGCTGTTCTTCTGGGCTCTTCGTGCGTATCTGAGCAAGGTCAGGAAAATCATATAAATGCTGGCGTGATGAACCTGCAAGTGAGAATCTCTGACCAAGGTGGTGTTTATTTCTAGCGATGCTACACTGGAATGTATGAAAGGCAGATCTTGGTAAACGATGTTCCTTAGAGTACCTGACAAAATTTTACATAAAATGTTCCTGGGAGATGGTTGTAGAGTTTAAAATTTGACTAATTTATAATCAAATTATTCTGCGCCCATTCAGTATATAGTGCCTTACAAAGAGCATTTTGAATGTCTGTGGACAGAGCCACTCCACAGTCTCTGTTTATAAAGCGCATAGGCACTGTTAGCTCAGGGTGAAGAGGTATAAAGGTACAGCAGACTCGCCACACAAGCCATAACTGGAAGATCATCTATTTTGTTCTATTTATTCCTTTGTGACCACTCTCTTCTGCCTGGGGCTTTCTCGTCTGCACACTCTGCATTACTTACGGACTGCCAGGCCAAATCTCCAAAGACATCTGAGGCAGCGTGACAGATTCACTTTCAAGTGTTGATCAATGCTGGTTTGCCCTCCAAAACAGACAGTAGCCCCTGGAAACTCGGGTGAGGCCGTATGCGCCTTTCACTTTGCTCTTTGGGAAGCCATTCCTTTGCCACAGCAGATCAAAACCAGGAGATCACCAAGTCATTTACTGAGATGGCACATCTTCCTTCAGAAATGTGCAGTTAATTTTAATAGCTCACCTATTTAATGTGCTGGGGTATAGCTAACACCGTCAATTACATGTAATGAACTAAACTGGGACATCTCTGTCACTTGAGGGTGCTACAGCTGCAAGGAGAGTTTCAGAAGAAGCTCTTGATCTGTCAGTGGCAACCGTAGCTCAGGTGTCTTCAGCTGAGATAAAAGCTTTGTTTGCTTAACAGGATCGAATTTTCCTCAAAGAAATAATTGAAACAATAAGAGAATCACCCAAACCTGTGCTGAGCATTAGCAGATGAGCTGTTTTGAAATCGATCCATTTGGAAAGGAAATAATGTGCAGATTGCTCAAGATAATGATGGTATTGGATGATAAAGTAGAAGCAGGGGTGGAGAAAGCTTGTGAGGGATATAGTGTCACCTAAAAGCTTTGCAGAAGTGCTTTTATTACCCTGAATCAGCTTGGCTTTGCACTGACACTTAGCTGTTTGCAAAAGAATTATACCTGCTGCTGAGATAAATACATCTGACAGTGAACTCTTAACCCCCCTTTTGCAGGCCCCTTCTGGGTAGTAGCCATGGAGAACGAGATGCCTTCAGTTTTTCTGAATACAGAGTCAGACAAGATGGGGTGCAAAACTATGGTACATAATTTTCTATTGAGCAGAACGCTTCAGGAAAATTACAGTCATTATTGAATGTAATGAAACCTGACAAATTAGAGTTTCATAGGCCCTCCTTCAGATTAGCGTGATCCATTAAACATGCTCTCTGACTCCTAAATGGCATTGTCCCATTTCACCGTAAGAACTTGAGAAATCCTGAGGTAACTCTGTCTAACAGCGGATCTAAAGTAGCCAATCAAGAGCTCTTTAAAGTAGGAGGAGAAATTATCCTGATTAACATTATTTCCAAGAAGRTACTCTCTGAGAAGGCTGTAAATTGTTTTAGAAGCATTTGGGTATTGCGGGGAAGACCAAATTTGACACTGAAGTGGCCACAAAGTAATGTGCGAAGTGGAGTGATCGAGGGAAGAACATTTTGTTGATTATGGAGGGAAAATTGAATTACTCTCAGTTGCATAGCTATTCAGAATATGTACGTTAAAGTGAATGATACTCAGTTTAAAAGAAGAGGAAGCAAATATGAAGAGCAGAAAAAGCCCCTTTCCCAAATCCTTCTTGCCTCATGTTTTACATCTTAAGAATGTTTTCACAGGGAATAGCGTAGCACGCTGGTCGTGAATATCTCATCCATTATGCTAAGACGTCCCAGTGATGCAAACTAAATCAATACAATAGTATTCCTTGAAGTGATTGCTTTTTCCTTGACTGATTGTGCATTAAAAGCAACCTTTAAATGATGGCCGTTAGCACCTGAGACCTGGTCACTGGCGCTGACTGAGCTGACACGAGATGAATTGCGAAGGATCTGTGTGATACTTAGGAGTTGGTACAATCCTTCTGAATTGCACGACGGAGTCAATGAGAGTGCGTGTAAGTCGCTAGTATGGGATAGAGAGTCTTTATCCTGTGGAAGAGGTAGGACATGGATATACTCTAGTGCCCAGTCCTTCAGGGCACTAAGACCATCTTAGACAGTTTTTATAGGCATAAGCGAAGGAAAGAGTGCTGTAGCTGTAGGTAAGCATAGTAGCATTCCAGCAACAGATAAGCCTTTCCGTCAGTAAACTGTCTAAAAATCCAAATCCCACATCTAAAAACAGTAAATAGCATATGTGCAATTTAGCTTTGCTTGCTCTGTCTCTCTGTACCCATCGCCCAACCCACGTCCCAGTTTGGGAGGTGCTGCAYACTGCCTGGCACAGTCTGCAACGTCTTTCTGAAGCGTGCAGTGCAATGATGCATGACACTGAAATGCAATAAAAATTAAAATCTGGAATAATGGCAGGCATTAATAGATATTTCTGTAATTCTGAGGCAAAGATTTAAATGAAATTCTAAATGTGAAATTAAAAGAGCCACATGACTACAATTTAATGCTAGGAACTGTCTAGTCTGGTAATGTAATCTCATTTCATGACATCCTCAATGACTAAAACTGATCCAGAAGACTGATTTGTGGTATTTTTCCAAGATCACTTATTAAAAATGGCTCAGTTAGTGGTGCTTTAGGTGGTGTTTCAGCCAGAGCAATGGGCACTGGTATAGTGGTAGAGTGCCATCATGGCATATAAAGAAGAGTTGAAGCAAGAAGCATTGAAAAGTTGGAAAGGAAAACAAGCACTTGAAATACAAGTAAGATTCCCATAATCTTACCTCTGCCTAGAAGGAGTCTGTCAGCATGGCTGACATGGTGAAGAGCAGAACATGATGAACGTGAACACAATCTCAGAGAAGTTAAATTTATTTCCCCCTAATCTAAGTGCTTATAAGCATTTATGGTGCCCATCCCTGTAACATCTGAGCTATATTTGACATTGTTGTTCAGGGCTGGCAGCTCATGCCTGCTATCAAGAGCAGATCTTTAAGGAAGATCTCTGTTGGCTATGATGTAACTTATACATGAAAATATTTATGGTAGCTGCTTACATCTATCATCTTTTGAAAGATAAAGCACTTGAGTGCACACTGAATGCCTGCCACCTTCTCATCTCCCTGACATTCATTATGAACTGAGAAGCCAAGTTTTTTAAAAGCTATTTAGATGTTTTGTGCTGTAACTTTCTCTAATAGATATATTCCTATTGATTGCAGTGAAACACACAAGAGTAGAACAGAACAGATCAATTGAAAAGTAAAGTTAAGACAGCAAGTACACTTCTTTTCCACTTACCTTAATGGAACCAGTTACAGCTGGATCTATCCCAGGTGTAATGCTGCTGAAGTCAATGGAGTTGCACCAGCGATGAATTTGGCTCCTAGTGTTTTGTTTTGACCTTTTCAGAAGGTTGCTCTGCAGGAGCGAAACTATTAAACACAGACAGCAATACCTTAAGTCGAAATATAGAAAAGGCAAAGCTAGAGTGCATAGCACCTTTTTCATTAAGGAAGAGTCCTGACTTTTATAGAGTGAGGGCGAAAGAATCGATTCCAGATAAGTGCTAAACTTAGTTTCAGGTTTCCCTGGTGAATAACAATCCCAAGTTGGCCTGAGACTTGGACATCTCTGCATTCACGCGCAGCTGTCTGGAAGGGGCTGCATGGTCTTTTTGTATGTCTCTGTCTGCATCAGGACGGTTTTGAGTTGGATGTCAGATATTCCTGCAGGTACGCTATTCATCTGCTCACCAAAAATCCATGTAAACTGGCTGAACATACTAATGGTTCAAGTGTCCCGAAATTGCCTGGCAGTGCTCCATGTGATGATCTTTATTAGCAGGTATTTTTGGATTTCAGTAGACAACACAGATTCTTCATGCACTGCAGTTGTCTCAGGAAGGCAGGGAATAGCGCCATGACTTCGGAGTATTTTCAGCCTCAAAACCATTATGTTTTACACCACTGGATGCTCTCATCCAGGCTAAAAGACAGCAGCATGTTTTATGGTGACTGACAGGCAGCAGTGCAACTGAGAAGTGGCCCTCGGTAGTGGCACCGTCTCCCTCCCACTGCAATGGCCTTCCATTCTCCACTGAGATTTCCAATGATCTCCGAAAGCAGAAACAATGAGCCAYGCACGATGGGGACAGAGGCTTTCCTAACAGGGAGGGAGACAGTCAGAAAAGCTCTATTTCCTTCGCAGATGGCTGGATTTGGAAGGATGGCAGAAGTCCGGAGAGGTGTATCAGAGGGGTGCCCCGGGAGGTCCCCTTGCCCTCAGCTCCGCTGCAGGCAGCAGGAGCAAACACCCGGGGCTGCGGCTGCCGCTGCAGGGGCGGCGGGAGGGGGTGGCCAGAGATGCGCCGGGGCCCGGAGGCGATGCTGGACGGGCGCCCCTGGGGTGGCTGGCTGTGTGCTCCTGCCCCTCTTCTCATAGCTGCTTCCCTCTCTCTCTTTCCATGTCCAGGCCTCCCCAGGCACCAACCTGACATTTGCAGACTGTCAGTCTGCTGGTGCGGGATGCTGCTGTCCTCAGCCCTAACGCGGGCTGGGGGCTTTTTGGGGGCCAGTGTCTGATCCCACGTTGCCTGGCTCAAACGGACCAGGGCCTCGCCTTCCCCTTAGCTACTTGTATAGTAAATACACTGCAACAACTCCTGATTTTCCTGGTGGAAGAGGAAGGAGGTGTAGGTCTAAAGATTCCTCGAGTCACTCACACCTACTTACCATCCTGTACGTGTAGGTGAGGCGAGAGGATTTCGACACTGACAACTCAGAATGAGAGATAGGACTCTTCATGTTAATGGAAAGCTTTATTTATAATATTGCTTGTTGCTTTCCTTGCTAAATTTTGGGTTTTCTTTCAAAGTCAAATACAACCTCCAATTCTTCATTTCCCCTAACCCTTGCACCTCGTAATTCCTTTACTAAGGCTTGAGTCCCTGTCCCAGCAGAGGTTTCAGAGCAGGAGGCCATGGAGCAGCCTCCCGCAGCAAGGGCTTTCTTACTTTTGTAGAGTCTACTGCACTGTGTTTACTAGTTTCTTCTGAAGTGTTATCATAAATGATTAATGCTAAACTGTGCTTGTTAAATAAATGAGGAATGCGTATGTTCAGACGCATTATCTATGCTTTAATTGCACTCATTTTTTGAGGCCCTTCTCCCGTAAGGAGGCAGAAGCCTTCTGCCTGAACAGAGGGCTGCGGGACTGCAGGATTTGGGCTGAAGTACTGGGCCTTTGCTTGTTTGCCCAAGAATTTTTAAAACACATTTTTAGCATAGTTGTGAACATCATCCATTGTGGCGAGATGATGTTCCTGGAGGCAGGTGCAGTCCTTTTGCTGTGGGCTTTAAAAATGCGGAGAAACTATTTCATGGGGTGAAACCTTTACAGAGGGAGTTTCTTACATCCAGGCTGCCATTCAGCATGTGCAGGACAACCAGGTGAAGCCCCACGTCTCTCACGTTTACAGCCACGTCGGTTCGTGCTGAGCGCTTCGCAGTGCACACTGCCCGCGCGTCCCCCGRTAGCCGCCCCGGGGCTGGGCTGCGGGGCTCCCACGTGTTCCCCGTGCTGCCTCCTGCATGTGGGTCTCCGGTTGTTTTAATTTCTCCAACAATCTTTTCATGTGCTTTTAGTCCTTCTGGGCTTACATAGCATGTACATGCCAATGCACATGCTGCGTATGACCGAGGCAGGTCCCAGTAAGCTGCCGCTGCGTGGCTGTCGGCACACGGGGCCCCTCAGGGTTCACTGGTCAGCGCGCTGTAGCATCCCTTTCAGAAAGCGATCCAACTTCATCTTAAAACTGGTTTTGAAACTAATTGCTGCGTGGAGTCTCACAGCCATCCTGATTAGTTATTTAAAACTTCTGGACTTAGTAACTCTATCTTCATTAGAAAGACCTGTTTTTATAATAATTGTCTCTAAAGAGGACCTGGGGGATGATTTAAGAGATGGCATTCATTATCAGTAAAAATACCATGAAGAAATTTCCTAGACAAATGTTGATGTCCTGGATGATGCTAATTTTTTCCCACAAGGAAACAGGATTTTATTTAAAAAGTGTAATTATCTTAACAATTATCTTGAAAGCTAAATTGGATTTTAAGGCTTAGTCTGTGATTTAAGGCTTGGTCAGTGATTTCTAGGTGGTTGACACCTGCARAGCTGAGCAGCTGGGAAGGGCTAAGGCTGGTTGTTTGGGGAAAAAAAACAGACAAAAAACAACAGAAAAAAGGGTGAGGAGGAAGAGAAGTGGTAGTGTCATTGGTAAGGAAAGGCTTTGGTAGGATCTGGTGTTTAGGAAGCAGGCTAAGTTGGAGAGAAGTGAACTCAGGCAGCAGAAATCAACTTTGGAGCTTGAGGGCTGAATGCTGGGAGAATATGGCAGATGGGGAACAAAGGATTTTTCTTTTTTTGTTTTTTGATTTTTTTTTTTTTTTTTAATTAGGAGTGTTACAAGAGAGGCTAGTAGCTATAAGATATGCTAGAAGACCATGTGGTGGCTCGGTTACTAGCAAGAGGACTCGCTGGTGGCAGGAGTGAGGCTGGTAGGTGGGGGTGCAGTACGGCTGCCCTGGCTTAGGAAGAGGTGGGCAGAGCAAGATGATGAGCAAAAGGAACCGGTGGTTGCTGAATTTCTGCAGGTTTTCTGACTTTACAGAAACCAGATTTGGTGGAAATCAAAAACAAGAACAATACATTGATACAAGGCAGCTGTAAGATCAGAGTCAGATGTCCATCTCAACTGTCACCAAAGGAACACAGGTGTCCCTAGATACTTCTCACAGCATCTAAAATGGTTTTTACTGAAAGACTTTGTCTTTATAGAGGACGTGGTTATAGAGCAAGAGGGAAGGAGTAGATTTGGKTTTTTTTCCTGTACCTCAACTTTGCTTTCTTGATGTTTATTTTGGTTATTGTGGCTTCTGAGGCTTTTTAAATTAGTGTTTATTTCTTAAACAGAGTGCCTGTGAATGGTTCAGAATCTCATGTCCGAAGCTGCAGAAAATAATATTTTAGTGAAAAGGAGCGGAAAAGTGGATTTTCTCTGAGGAGATAAGTTTTTGAATGATTATTTGTATCTGCATCTAGAAGAAAGGAAATGAGTATTTCTTATGGCAGCTGAGAGATGGTCATGAGGAAAAGGAAGCCATTATTAATTAATCATCAATTATTATTTTAATATTTATGTAGCACTGTGTGACTGGTGCCCCACAGGGAAAGAGGATCATCTCTCTGCTTGAGGAGCCTACATTCTAAATTTAACCGTGGTGAGGGCTGCTCGTGGCAGATGATGTGTTTTCATCATTCCCTGCTCTGCGTCAGCTTTTCAGTTGAATTCCATTGTAATTCCCCATCCCCAACAGAGGGGAGCCTGCGCTAAGCAGGAATGGCGAGATTAGAGTCTCAAAGAGCACAATCAATGAAGTAAACAGAGAGGCAGGATTAGAGGTCTGATCTCGGAGTTATATCTTGCAATCCTTACCCAAAATTGCAATAATGTAAATAAAACCTTTCCAAGAATAGAGAGTGTAGGATTTGGTGCCAATGTGGAAAGACCTGCCCTTCCTGGGCCCTCAGACTGGTGTTCAAGTAAAGTGGTTTTTTTTGKKTTTTTTTTTTTCAAAGTCTTTAAATTGACACACTTAACGGTGAGACCTGACCTGCATGGGACTGGTGGCAGCAATGCTGGGATGTTTCTCTCATGGATGTTTGCCCTGACCTTACCTCTTGCTGAAGTCCCATTCCTATTTCTGTGCTTTGAAGCAATTGTTTCTAGATCTGCTGTGCCTGTACCTGATGCTACGCTCAGCTGGCAGCAGTCAGCAGGGTAATGAACTCTGATAGATGTAATGTGATRAAACCCATATATTTAGTTCTTAGTAATTAGCTGATACATCACAAGGGTTGTATTGTAAGGAGGTAGTTCCACGAAGTGTCAAACTGAACTCTTTGATTCGAAGAATACGTATACGTGGCAGCCCACTTGAAGTGGAGTGCAACTGAAAGGGCAACTGAAAATACGTAATACCGAGAGAAAGCAGCGTTTATGGATAGAACCTATCATTGTCAAAGTGTGGTGTAGTGGCTAGAACAGAAAATGGGAGTCAAAGCGTAGAGTCTATTTTTGGCTGCAGCATGTCTGTACTGGTCAAATTAATTGGAGCTAAATAAGAAATCTCTCCTTATATAGGATTTTTGATCCACTTTCAGAACTCTGTAACGGGGATGTGCTATTTTGTTTTTCTAGAGGATGATCTAAAAGCGTGGAAGGAAGTTGCTATATTTTGTATTAATATATGCAAGATTTTTCCATAAGCATCTGAGTTAGCATCAGACATATGACTTCTGTGCTGGGAGGGATGAATCTGTGGAAATCTATAGCTATTGCCAGATGCCAGTCTTGATCAGAAATCTGTTGGTTTCACTGAAATTTTGCACAGATATTTTCCCCTGTCAGGTGACCTATTTAAATAGAAGAAATACTGTATAACAGTCTTACAGAAGTTTCTGGGCAGAGAATCCCTCTTCTGCAGTGTAGAAGCCCAGGACAAAAAGACAAGTTTTCATTTAGTAGTACATTTTCCTTTATTTAAATAAAAATTAATGTTTTGAATGTTAGTTTTGCTTGTTAAAAAAGTTTCTTTAAAAAAACAAACCAAACCAATCATTGTCTCCAGGGGCATGCCTGTGTAGTGCTCTGTAAAGGTACCCTAGGGCTGTCTGGAGGTATCCCAGTGAACTCCAGAGGAGTTCTCTCGAAGAAGTTCAGCCACCTGGACCATGAGTTTATCTTTGTGCTAGCTTGGGGACATTGCTTACAGGACATGCCATAGTTTGGCTGTCCCTACACTGTACGGTGCAGATATATCCTTAGAGATTACCACACGAGAGGACGTTGTGGTTCCCCTTTGTTTCAGCTAGCTTCCAGATCTAGRTGATTGCTCGTACATGCTCCCAAGAGTGCAGGCTTGCTGATAGTTACAGAGAAGAGACAATGTAAGCATACAGGAAACGGACTCTGCAGAGACATCATTTGGCAGTGATTTCATCCTCTGGACTGGCTTGGGCCTGCTCCATCGCGCCGAGTGCGCTGAGTCTGCGCAGAGCTGGGCACGTCCCTTTTGGGGATCAGTACTTCCTGGGAGCAGGACCTATGCCAATACTTGCCATGTTCAGTCCTGAAATAATTCACAGAAGAAACTGTATAGCAGGATGTGTTACCATCTCGTCCATCTGAGTCAGAAATTAAAAGTAGAGTTACCAGAGGAGAGGGAGACACCAATTAGGTTGTCTGCATTGCCGTCTCCCGCCAGCCACAGAGCAGGACGGGCGCAGGACTAACAGCAGCCACAGCCAGTTTGGCCATGCTGGTTTGTGTAATGGCTGAGGGCCACATATACTCAGGATCACGCTCATTTCTGTGCAGGACGTTGCCCCTAGGTAAGACAAGCATCTTGTAAGATGAATATCCCACTATAACTGCCCTCCCCTCTCACTGTCGGGGGGGGGGAGACAGGCAAACGTTTAGGCAGGGCTTTAAGATGACACTTTTGAAAGTACCTGAACGCTTTAGCAATACTAACTTCACTGAAAGTCAATTAAAAGTCAGTGAGACTTGGGCTCTTAAATCTTCCCAGTGCTTTTCTTACAAGTTACCATCAGTACTTGAAAATCTAATCTATTGGCTATGCTTCCATTGCACCATCCATCTAAGAATCTCTAATCAAAGCTGTAAATATCTATAAATCTGTAATACCTTATGAATTCTCTATATTGACTTGAGTTTTGGGATGTTTACTGTATGAGTATATTGATTTAGGTTAATAGGAAAAATAGCCCAGTCAGTAATAAAAGCCGACGATAAATCACTTTTCCAGGAGCGCGGTTCGAGCGGGTGACAGGCAGTGCGAGGACGGAAGGATCCTGCAGGCAAAGGCCAGCAGGTCAGGGTGAGTGGCTTGTGTGGCCAGTCCTTCTCTCATCGCGGCGAGGGAAAGTCCAAGGAGACTTGCTTAGGGGAGAGCAGGGTCCCCCGGGAGCTTGTGAATGACTCAGCTGTAGCCACGTTGTTGTCGGGTGACACAAGATGTATGTGCCCACTCTTCTTTGTCTGGCTGTTAAGTAACAACTTGGCTTTGTGGGGACTGTTGTTATCGCTGTCACAAGCCTCTGACAGAAGTCCGGCGGAGTCTTTGCAGTTTGTTAGATAAGCGGGGTTCATGCTCAGGATGCTGCTTCTCAGGGCTGCCTCGCGGTGGGAGCAGCTGCAGGATCGCGCTCTGAGAGAGAGGGAAGTGTGATGCCTCACACCCGAGGAAGGTGCAATCAGAACAGCAGAGGTATCTCACTAACTGCAGCATGCTTCACCTATATCCCATGCTCATGGAGGGAAACACCCGTAGGTTATCCCATCCAGCAGCTGGTATGGATCTGTACCATTTTGCCTGAAGCCATTCTGTAGACTGCAGGGAAAAATACTAGTGATCTGCAGGAAAAGCCAGGCTGCCTGACGTGGATGTAACGTTAGGCTTAGCCACAAGAGCGGGAGCGGTAGAATTTGTAACCAGAGTATGTTTTTTCTGGTCAAGCTCCTTGGGATATTAACTCACATTGTTCTAACTCAGTCTCTTGTCCTTGTGGTTTATAAAGCAAAAGAGCTTTTTTGCCCTGTTAATTTCCTGAAGTGCAGTGTATTGCTTTCTTGTTTTAAATAAAGCTCCTGCTCTATTTTTGAATAACATAATGAGTGAAAAATGACTTTATCCATCCTGGTGGCAGGACAGCAATTTGTTACGCTGCCAGCTGGAGGACCTGGATCAGAAACAAATTTGGGTTCCCAGGCTCTGCGCCAGAAGAGCTGAGACATATTTTTGAGGTGATGTACTTGGACTCTAGGGGGAGATTGTTGACTGAACTGGGCTGCTTTCAAAAATATCCTGCCAGCTGAGCCGCCAAACACTGCTGGTCTTTGCCTCAAAATGGACAGGTCTCCTGCCCCGCACTGTGCGCGGCAGTTAGGAAGTGCTCCCTCTTCCAGGAGCTGGAAGCACAGGTGAAGAATTCAGGATACTTTGAGCGGAAATTAAGTTCCTGCATGTATGTTCATCCTTATTTATCAGTTATTATTATTATTGCATCGGTCCAAGCACAAGGAGGTCATGTATAACGATGAATGCAGGTTGTTAGAAGGGTGGGTTGCCCTTTTCACATGGGGCCAGAGGTGAAACTTGAGTACAAGATGATGCAAGGCCATCGCTTCCCCTATCACCACTCTGGACTCGACCTAGCCCCACGCCACTCTTTGAAAGCACTCTCTCTCTGTCCCTTCCCCTTAGCCCTTCTCACCATGCTCCCGGTCCTTCCTTATCTCCCAGACCATTTCCACCTTGGCCATGCTCCTGCTGTCTTAGGCAGGTGCAGGTGTGAGCCAGAGGTTGTGACTTGCACTGGAGCACCCCGAGATGTTTGGTAACTGAAGCTGCAGCTTTTTAAGGGATTGAACCTGCATAGGGCCTGATCCATTACAGCTTGTGTCTGCATCTTCCAGCTGCTCTTCTCTCCATGGATAAAGATATAGTCAGCTGGAATTTTCTATGGACATATTAAGCGCTTGGAAAAGCTCCAGGTACTTCAAGTGAGACTATAAAGGAAAACTACGGAGTAAGACTACAAGGGAAAGCACGTTGTTAGGACCATTTTATTGAAAAAGAACACCCTTTTCTCCTATCTGGGTAGACGCAATATTGGCAATTATGACTGTATGATTAGATGGTCATTGATAGGTATGTTTATTTATTATGTTTTATTGATTATATATACCTGTAGTTACTTCAAAGAATGAAATACAGAATTAAGTGTATTAGCACTGTCTGAGCAGTAGAAGGGCACTATAAAATCAAGCGAAGTCTGCATAGATATGAGTCAACACGTCCTAGATATACAATAATTATCGTAATACAAGAAATAGGGGTTTCAAATAAAGCTATCAGGTGGCAGGTTTAAAGCAAAGGAAGAACTTTTTTCATACTGTCAATAGTTAAAACGTGGAACTCCTTGCTACACGCTGTTGTTGATACTGAAGCTTACATGAACCTTTCGTAGACAAGTTGATAGAAGAAAAAGTATCTTTGGCTTATAGCATAACACAGCATCTAATTGCATGTTTAACTGAAGCTTTTAAGCAGCAGGTCTCTATAAACACGGAAGAATGCTGTAGGGCATCACTGTGCATTTGCCCTGCTCTTCCTTAGGACGTGGCTGGAACCAGGATGTGGGCAAGAGGAGCTTTGGTCTGACCGTCTTCCTCAACTCTTACAGTAAAGGCTAAATGGAGTTATGTGACAGGGGCATAAAAAGAGAAATAAAGGTAGAGGGTTCGATGCTGATTTAGTTAGCACTGGCGTAAATCCAAGGGTGCAATCAAATAGTGCATGAGAGCCACAGTGCATTGGGGTACCTGAGCAGCTTCAGCCCACCTCCCTAAGGACTCTGCAGGCACCAGTATTGTACTTCCCACTCAATAAGGCAAGCAAAGGCATAAATTTCCATCTGGCCACTTTCAAGACCTATTCCATCTGCCTGACCTATGAAAGAAGAACCCCTACTCAAGTAGAACCTGTTAACTTCAGAAAGGACCCCCTCTGGGTGCTTGACAACTAAAATCCCAGTCTTGAAGAGAATTGAGGACGTACTTGCCATGGTGTGCATGCACACACACACCTCCCTGCACACGTGCTTGCTCACTCATGGAGATCAGCTGCTTGATAGGGGCTGTTCTGCAAGTCCAGAGGGGTTTGGAGACACCAAGTCAGAGTGTAAATGTGCGTTAGGAGAGCCATCAAAAATACCCAGTAAAAGTACACAGTCCTTCTCCAAATCCAGTGGTGTGCACCTAAGTGGCCAAATTTGCCTTATTGTCCTTTTGTTTCCCTGTTGTCTCTTGAACTTGGCTGATAAGCATTTGAGGTGGGTTGACCCTGACTGGATGCCAGGTGCCCACCAAAGCCACTCTATCACCCACCTCCTCAGCTGGACAGGGGAGAGAAAACATAACGAAAGGCTTGTGGGTCGAGATAAGGACAGGGAGAGATCATTCACCAATTACCCTCACAGGCAAAATAGACTCGACTTGGGGAAATTAGTTTAATTTATTACCAATCAAATCAGTGTAGGGTAATGAGAAATAAAAACTAAAGCTTAAGACACCTTCCCCCCTACCCCTCCTTTCTTCCCGGGCTCAACCTCACTCCTGAATTCTCTCCTTTCTCCCCCCAAGTGGCGCAGGGAGATGGAGAATGGGGGTTGTGGTCAGTTCATCACACGTTGTTTCTGCTGCTCCTTCTTCCTCAGGGGAAGGACTCTTCATGCTCTTCCTCTGCTCCAGTGTGGGGTCCCTCCCACGGGAGACAGTCCTCCACGAACTTCTCCGGTGTGAGTCCTTCCCAATTCCCAGTGGGCAACAGTTCTTCATGAACTGCTTCAGCGTGGGTCCCTTCCACAGGGTGCAGTCCTTCAGGAACAGACTGCTCCAGCGTGGGTCCCCCACAAGGTCACAAGTCCTGCCAGCAAACCTGGTCCAGCGTGGGCTCCTCTTTCCATGGGGCCACAGGTCCTGCCAGGAGCCTGCTCCAGTGCAGCTTCCCATGGGGTCACAGCCTCCTTCGGGCATCTGCCTGCTCCGGCATGGGATCCTCCATGGGCTGCAAGTGGATATCTGCTCCACCGTGGACCTCCATGGGCTGCAGGGGGACAGCCTGCCTCACCGTGGTCTTCACCATAGGCTGCAGGGGAATCTCTGCTCCAGCACCAGCAGCACCTCCTCCCCCTCCTTCTTCACTGACCTTGGTGTCTGCAGAGTTGTTTCTCTGGCATATTCGCACTCCTCTCTACTGGCTACTGTTCCCCAGCAGGTTTTTTTTTTTCCYCTTCTTACATATGGAATCCCAGAGGCGCTACCATCGTCGCTGATGGGCTCGGCCTTGGCCAGCGGCCCTATCAGACATAGGGGAAGCTTCTAGCAGCTTCTCACAGAAGCCACCCCTGTAGCCCCTCCCCTCCCGCTACCAAACTCTTGCCATGCAAACCCAATACAGCACGTTGATGCAGACACAGTTGCTCTTTCTTTGCTTGCTCAGTACTGACACCACAGGCTCTTGGTCCATAGCTAGGGAGCACGTGCCAGGGTTACTTTCCCAGAGCAGCTCGTGTGCCAGGGACCCCTCCCCACGCTGATTTGTGGGGAGTCTCCAGACAGAGAGCGTCTTTAGGCCCAGCTGCAGCCCCACGCTTCACGTGTGAGTGCAGCATGTCTCTGGCTCCCTAAATCTGATGGGTGCGTGTGAGAATCCAGAGTCAACCATGGCTGTGTACAGRGTGTGTGCGAGACCAGCGCTGTGGCAGAAGAGCAAGTAATAAGTTACTGACGGCAGTGCTTGTTCAAGCCCATTTGTTTTGCCTTGTCCACTCCTGCAGTAGTTGTGACAATAGACAAATAAGTAAAAGTAAGGGTAGTATAAATGTATTATTCTCTGGCCTCTTCTGGCCAGTGCTTACGGACTTTCTCACTCTGTGAAAGTTGCGCTTTCCCACTGACTACCCTGTAGCTACTGGAGTGTATAAATGTTAACTTTCTTTGGATTGGGACCTGCATGTGTGAGTAGAGAAGCCACAGCTTTTCCTTTGAGTTGAATATGTGAGTTTTTCGCTTTGCAAACATCTGAATTTGCTGTTTTCTGGTAAGAAATATCTATACTTCGTTGCAATGATATGACCAAAGCACAGAGGAGCCCATTCTTCCTGACAGATGAGCACACGCTGGCGTCTTGAGAGCCATGAGATTATGTGGTTTGGAGAACTGAGGGGGAGGAGGAGTTGCAAGAGCAGTTTTCCAGTAGAGGTAACAGCTGTGCATGGCTTTGGATTGGGCTGAGTTTGCCCTGGGACGCAGCGTGATCCAGCTGCCTTCACCTCAGCGACACCCGCTGGCCCCAGCGCGGTGGTGAGGATTACCCGGTTGGCCGGTGCTGGCTGTGCGCCCTACCCATGGCATGGGCGTCTCGCGTGAATTTGCTGAGACCAGTGTCTCAAGACCCCTAGGTGACCTCTCAGGCCAAAGCCATCCATGGCACCCTCACCCAGGTTAGCGGCATTGACCAGTCAAGAGATTCACTGTCAGTCACAGGTAAGGGTTGGCTTTATTGCAGACAGTTAAAAGCTGTACCGTCAGCTTGTTTGCTCATCCTCCCCCAGATTTGGCATTCCTCTGATTTTGCAGCCAACTGTAGGTTGTTTTTATTTGGACCAAATCATGCCTTGGGGCAAAACTGACATCACTCATTAGGGAAATGAGGAGCAGGGTGTGGGGAGCCGGCTGCAGGAAGCGCCTCCGTTTTATTTCCCACCACTGAACTGGGAGGTGAACTCCGCTCACCAGACAGGTTAGTGGGGTCCGGCATGTGGTGGGGTTTCAAAGCAGCCCTTTGCCAACACCCTTCAGCTACAAGAGGCTCAGGAATCTCATCAGGTGGAGAGCTTTTGATACGTTAAGACTTGCATGCTATGTGGTGTAGGCTGCTCTGTGGCTGTCTTGTGTTTGTCGGGGGTTTGGGGTTTTTTTCAATCATCATTTTAAAGAGCAGTACTAACAGGGCAACAGGGTTTCTGTGTGTCTCTGGTAAATTCAGAATCACGGATGTAAATAAATGAAGACTAATCACATGGTTGTCGGTAGGCGGTAAAGTCCTTTTCTTCAAGTAGTGCAGAAGTTCTTACTCTGCTTAGTTACAGTGTTTCCAGCTTGGAAGAAAGAGAGTGATTAGTGAAAATGCAGTGATTATTTCATTTGCAAACTTCCTTTGCTAGCCCCTTTTTTTTCTTGTGTTTAGATACCACTACAATGTTGCCTTATGTCTCCCACACTTTACCTTGTTTTACACGTTACACAGTGACTGGACTTCAGCAATGTAATTCCTRGCTTTACCTTTTATCTAGTTGTTTCCAACCTTTGGAGTTGGGTTGTGTAACCAGAGGTGCGAGTAACGTTTTTCCACTGAACATCAGACAGGTCATATAAGACAGTGTCTTTGATGTCACTTTGTAGTTGCTAGTTCAACATGCAATGAGTTACTAAAGTTAACTTGTAAATATTGTGAGCAGTTTATCTTCCAAAGAAAAGTACTGCTTGAAGAGAGCCAGTGCCTGTTCCAGCCACCCCAGCACCAAACACCACGGCTCGTGCCGCTAACATTGAACTATAACCCTCTCTTACTTCATGCTAAACAGGGTAACGAAAGTATTCTCAGAAATGGGCTGTTTCTAAACATATCAGAAGCTTGTTTGGTCCAGCACCTAAAAAAATGAAAATGTGTTTTTTAAAGTCCTCTGTTTTCATTTTGGCACAAATCATAGATATTCACAGAAGTATCAATAAGCACAGGCTCTGGAGATGGGCTGCTTCTCATTAAACATGYGTGTGCCGTTGCCTTCTTACTTCTTTAGACCTGGCCTTCATTTTGAGGTCAGACTTTAATTTCTGAAGAATACAATCTAAAGCTATTTATAGCGCTTTGTGATTACCTGCAACTACTAATGAAAAAGACTTGGCAACAGAGAAATAAATACGTAGCAGCTGCAGCTGCTTTAACTCAAGAAGGCCTAAACATCCAAGTGAGTTTAACAAGGGGGCAGAAGCAAGCAAAGTGTCTGTTTGATTGCAAGAAGTTTTACAGGCAGAAGCTGACAACACAGGAGGCTCCTGATCCCTGTATTTAAAGTTTACTTTGCCGTTTGTCTTGAGTGGGGTCAGTGTTGTAGTGAATAATTTATAGGCAGCATGAATGAGCTCATTAGTCACCTTTTCAGAGCTTAAATGAGTTTTGCGGTTGTCATTACATGGGCCTTCTGTTCAACGGCACGGCAAAAGGACGGCTCGGCGGCTGGCTGGCTTGTGGCAGGACAGCCCATCTCCTTCCAGCCTCCACTGGCCTTTGTCTTCTGCTGAAACCCCCGCTCTGCTGCACAGTCCTGGTCCAGTAACCTGCAGGGGTTTCTCCAGTGATAGCTTTTTTTTTTTTGGTTATATGTGACATTTGGTTTGATATTGTGTTGTTTTCATGTTGTATTTCTTTTTTCCATTATGGCAAAAAATACTGATGATTATGTGACAAGTGATGTGGAATAAGTAAAACCCTCTAGCTGCATACAAGCAATAAAAGTTACTTTTCTCCTCAAATGTGCTTCAAAATTTTGTTATAGCCATAGCATTTTTTTGTCCTTGAAACGCTTATGGAAGTGCTAAACTGTGCTAGAACTAGCTGAACCTTAGAAGGAGGCATAACTATCAATGTTTACAGGACTGCAGTTTTAAAGAAAAAAAAATTGCCGAGAATATTTCTTAATGCTTTGGCTGCCAAGGCCCACTCCGTCCTTGTGGCATCCTTGTGAGAAACCTGTGGAATGAGAAATTTGCCTGCAAAAAATCCGTGAGGTGTCAGATGCACCGTACCTCCCAGATGACTGCAGCTGTTAAGTGAAGTTACCTGTTGCCAAAAAGACTGGAGCAGTGCCAAAAGACCCGGCATGAATTAATGCCCCAATGGATAAGTCAGCCCATAATCATAACGAACTTTTGTCACCATAGAATCATAGAATCATAGAATCATTAAGGTTGGAAAAGACCTCTAAGATCATCGAGTCCAACCATCAACCCAGCACCCATGCCCACTAAACCAAGTCCCGAAGCACCWCATCCACACGTTTTTTGAACACCTCCAGGGATGGTGACTCCACCACTTCCCTGGGCAGCCTGTTCCAATGCCTGACTACCCTTTCAGTGAAAAAATTTTTCCTAAAATTTTTAGGAAATGGAGAAGCCAAAAGCTACTCGCAGGGAAACCCACCTCCCAGGACATGAATGCGGCAGCCAGGGGGTGGTTCTGGGCCACAGCTGGCAACAGCAGTTGCTGCTGGGATGCGGGTAATTTAGTTGTGCTTTTTGTCTGTGCCAGCTTTCCTCCTTCCTTCCCAAATCTTGCTTACCTGCTCTGCCTGGCAGCTGCTCTCTGGTTCAGCCATGGAGCCTGCCTAGCCTGTGGCTGCTGAGAGGAGCACAGGACAGAGCAGAAGCTTTCTGCAGATGCTACCGACTCTTTTTAGTCCTTCCACTGCAGTTTTTCATTGCTTTCTGTTCCTTGCTCCCTGATGCGTTTGGTAGGCTAGTATGTACTACTAAAAACACACCAAGGATAGAAGTCTGCTCAATCATTTTATGACACTTTGCTTGTTTCCCAAAACCTGCATCCTCTCAGCATCCCTTCACAGACACAGCTGTAGGTCAGCCGTGCTTGTGCTTCCTCACTGCATCACCTCGTACAGGCTCTCGTAGCTGTCTCTGCGTTGCTGCAGCCTGGGAATGTGGACCCGCATCTCACAGGATTTCCTCCAGGAACAGCGTTCAAGAAATGTACAGGAAGAGTAGTGCCGAGTGGTGAGTAGAGGAAAGCACCCTGGAATATCCTGTGCTACAAAGAGCTGGAAATCAAGCTGGGTCTCAGTACAATTGCGGCTAGGAAATCCACCTGGCGCAAGCAAACGGTCAGAGGAGAATAATCACCTACTAGCTTACAGCRCTAGTGATAGCAAATTGTGTTTAGTGTCAGTTCCCGAGATCCTCAGTTGATGAGATGTGAACACAAACTTCACTGCCTGTGAGGTCCTGTTGCAACTTAATTTTGCATGCATAGATACACAAATAAAGGACAAACTYCTGAAGTCTTTGATGAGATGAACAGCTTGTATTCAGGAAAGCTGAGGCAGGGYTTGAAATGTTCAGAATTTTGTCTTAGTTTTAGAAATTCAATTTGGCAATACAGTTTGGGAACTTTTATAAAAAGGACTTGGTTCTCCGTTATATTTTTCCCCAAAACTTGTGATATTTACTTCTCTGCAGTGTTGGTTGCTGCCTTTCCTCCACCTTGCTTTTAATAACAAAAATACAGTTGATTTCTGGTTCTGCTGATTACTTATAAGTTTGACTTTAGCTGCCAAATGGTGAATACTAATGTTGAGATAACTCCAGGCCACATTTTGCAGCATTACACCTGTACAACAGATAGCAGAGTCCGAGCACCAAACCCCAGAAAACAGTTCTTTCTTTTTTCAGCCTCTGCAAACACTGCAACAGTACCAGAAATACTGGCTTGTATTGCAATTAATGTACCAGCTGTGTTAGGTTAGGTGTGATTTCAGACCAATATAGCCATTATAACAGAAGACTCCAATAAAGATATGTTTATCCCAGCAACATTTTGCTTCCCACTGGCTGGGCTACTAAAATGAGCTGTGCTGGCAGAAGCTTCCCTTTACCAGTGTAAGCTAGGTTTGTGCTTGGGGTGCTAAGTATGTTGGTGTAATTACACTGGGAAAGCATCTCTCATGTACTGTTTTAATAAATGTATGTAGGACAAACCAGCATGCATGATACTCTCCTCCCACTGCACTCATGTACAGAAACACACTTGCTGGTAGCTTGTCAGCTGTATATAATTTTAGCGCGAAGTATACTCATTTTCTTAGAAGCTGCAAGCAAGTGTTACTACAATAACATCGTAAATGTGCACGCATTATTTTATAAAGGAACTGTTTCATAAAACCTCTGGATTTTATTGTAAGAAATTCATTATATTTTAGCCTGTGGAACAGAAATGCTGTAGATATACTTTTGTTTGCTTGCACTTCTGACAAAGCTTCATATCGGTGCTCCTTTTCTCACTGATTCAGTTCTGTTTCTGTTGGGTCTTGCCAGCTGGGGCAAATGAGAACTTCAAGAATAATTAAATGAAAGGTTTGGAAAATGCTTTGTAAACCTGATTCCATGGTCTCCAGTGAGTAAGCAAAAGATAGATCTCCTATCAGTAGGCTGGAATAAGCTGGGCCTTCATTGCATGTGCAGCTTATGTCTTTAGCTAGTGCTTGGGGTAGGAGAAGAAAGGGGAGCGCATGCTTGTAAAAGATATGGGGCAGGAAGGCAGGGTACGACTGCTCTCAGAGCAGCTGCGAGGCAAGAGCTGCTCTTTTTAGCGGGAGCAAGGCGCTGTTTGTCAGCCGGTTAGTTGTGTTACCTCTGTACGAGACCGAGACTCTGGCTGTTCAGGCAGGAATTCAGATACGGCTGTTTCTCTGCCCCAAAAGTGGTCATAGCGCAAACAACAAACCAGGCTGGTCTGGCGTGGTTAAAAATAAAGAAGTGTTGATAGTGCAGGTTCTGTATGAGGGACTGGAGAAGAACGCTGGGAGCAGGAGTTGTGAAAGAGGAAACGAGCAAACACATATTGTGTTCATGATTGAGTTTTTAATAGTGCCTGAAGGTGTTCAATGTGCTTTTGCTCTGTACAAGATTAAATCCATTGCCTCAGAGAAAACAGAAGTTTAGAAATGGCAAGACTGATGGGGGACATGAGTCATTCTTCATGAGGGAAGAATGGGAACAAAACGAGATGGTCAATGTACGGTGTTAGAGCCTGAGGTGTGTCCCACTATGAGGGTCCGATCACTGATCATAAGGGGCAGCAGCCCTGTCCACTTCGATCTTTGAAAGGTACCTTGCACGTCAGGACCCTTTCAGAATTGGGAGGTTTTTGGGTACAGCTGCATGTGAAATTATAAATCCTAATGAGCAAGCTTAGTTGGCAAACTTGCAGCAGACCTCAGGGAAGAAATTTGACTCTGATGTAGAGAGAATAAACATTGACAAGGATGCCAGTCAATGAGGACATTATAATTGGAGATCAGGTTAGGAATAGGGGCTTAAAGGTGAGGATAAGAAGTGCAGGTCTGTTGAATGGTGAGACTGGTGAAGTSAGATGGCAGAAAGTAGAAATATTTAGCAAGGTCATGTGGCATGGTCATAATACTAGCAAAGGAAGATGTTCCCAGGAGAGATGGAGGGGAGAAGATGAGCTTTGGAGGGTAGGTAAAGAGCCTGTGACCCTTGCTGTGCTTGTTTTGCAACCATGGCTTCTGGGAGGTTATCAGGGATTCCAATCTAGAGGAGGATAAGAGATAAAGGAGTATAGGGAGATGGCTGGAGATCCTCATTAACTAAGATAATGCAAYATCTGCAGTTGGTATTCTGAAATCTGAGTGGAAAGATTAGACTGTTGTATATTAGCCCACAAGGCTAAAGTGCAGCTCTGCACTGTTGCTACTCCTAATCGGCCTTCGGTACAGCAAATACTTTGGTCTTGATGTACAAACAGTTTTCATCTGTCAGTGTTGCAAATCTTCTGCTAAATGAGTTAGTATTATTCCTGTCTTAGAAATGGGGAAATCGACACCCTAATAAATTTGGTGGGTTGCCTAAGATTACAGTGAGTTACTTGATGGTCATATGTTGGATCTTCTGATGCTGCTATAGTCTCTAAGCCAGCAGTTAATGATCTTTCAGTGGTGCTGCATGAGACTGTATTCTCCTTTCTTAAATAAGTTGTATTCAGTATTCCAGCAAAGAGTCAGAAGCAGTTGGGGGACAGTCTTCCCAAGAGGCAAGATATCAGTGTTTACCTCGCTGCTGGTGTTTTACCGCTCTGCAAGTCAGCAGCTGCAGTTGCTGCTGAGCTCAGGGGTGAGCGGGAGCCAGCGAGAGGCTGCCCCGCACTGCTGCCCCTCGCAGGGTGCCTCAGCGGGGAGCCCCGTGCCAGCTCTCCGACCCGGCGTGCAGTCTGTCCCCCTGCTCTCCTGGGCTTCTGCGTCACCCACTGCTGGCCCCTGCGCTCCATCACGCTGGCTTTTCTGTATACACGTCAAATGCCTCGCAGTGGTCCTTTACTGTAATCCTTAGTGTGCACTCTGGGGAAATTCCTACCCGCCGCGGAAAAGATACAAAACTCTGGAACTGGYCTTATTCCGCCAATATCAATGGGGAATTTTGCCACTAATTTTGAACAGAACTGAGCTGTGTACCTGAATAGGATGCATACATAATGTATTCAAGGTGTAATATTCTTTGCATACTACCCTGCATCTCACGAGGCTTCCCCCTTCTCACTTCAGGAATACTTCTCATTAGCTGAATTCTTCTTGGTATTCTGTTCCAAGACACTTGACTTTTACAAGTGATTATAAATGGGATAAATCTCCTTGCTTGCCGATAAAGAGACATGTTGATTCACTCAGAAAAACTGTCTGAAGCATTTGGACTAAATTCAGGTGGGTGGAGTTATGACTTGGTAGTTTAGTTTGGGTTTGAAACGAAACGGCCGTGAGATAAGWACTGTGTAAACTAATGGTCTGCTGACTGCAGGAGTGTTAGGGCTGGTGGAGTCACAGGGCAGGGTTGGTTGCCAGTGGGTAACGATGATACTCTGCTGCCTGATAGGTATGCTTCCCATTCTTCAATCCAGCTGCTGGCGTGGCTTGAAAATATGCAAGAATGTGAAATAGCAGGGCACTGGGTAGGGGAGGGAAAGCTATCGGCAAGAGAAGGTCTTAGCGAGTTATGACAGGAATTTCTAGTTCAAGAGACTCAACGGAACRCTTTTCAGCCCCGCACTTTTGAGAATGAGGTAGTTGCCACTCTTGTGTAAAAATGTGAATTTCGCAAGTGTCAGATTAAAAGAGGTAACCCATGCCTTGGGAGATGACTAAGTATGGACACAGACATGCAGTAGGATACAGTGGTGATCCTGGTTAAGCGGGATAATATTGACTGTGTGGGCCAACACAGAATTCCTGCAAGGTCTTGAGACAGCTGTCCTAACTTTTCTAAATAAAATGGCTAAAATGCTTTTCTTCTTTCTTGACTTAGGGGTAATTTCTGTGTCCAGTCTGCATTGGAAAGGATCTACCAATATACCTGTATTTCTAACTCATGTTGTTTGTATGTTTCTGCAGCAGACCTTTTCTATACTGGAAGGAAAATTAATTTTGAAGTACACTAAATCTGCAAGCCTTGTTTACCCASAGCAGAAAATCCTCGATTTTTGTGGATCAGCTATGAAACAATTTCATGTAATTGTTTAGCTGGTAGACAGCCATACCTTAATTCTGTGCTGCGAACCACTGAAGCATGTTGCATATGGTGGACTGTATGTTTAACTAGTGTTGTCTAGACTGGGCAACTTCTTTTTTGTTTTTAAATCAAGTTGGTTCCCTCCAATTAACTTAACTGATGGTAAGGTTTTTTTGCTCAAGTTAATACTAGCTATGTCAAGGTATGGTAGCAGGGCAGAAAATGCACCATTCTTCCTAATTAAATCAGGCCTTATTTTAAAGCAAATTTCCTTAGACTAAAGAAATAAACTGGTTTTTTTCCTCGGCAGTTGTTGCRGATTTCTGCAACACGGTTCTTTACAGCACAGTGTGAAGGCAGACCCTCAGCAGCGGCCATAGTTTCAGGACACACCGCGTCAGCGGCGGAGACCCCTTGCATTATCCCCTGCTCGTCGCTGCCCACGGCCCCCCCCCCCCCCCCGGCCCGCCCGCCTGGCTGTAGGACCTGCCTCCTGCACGAATTGGGAGGACGGATGTGTTTGACACTGGCTGACGGACTCTTAACACCGGAGGCTCTGCTCCGAGTCGTGTGTTGTTGGTGGGCTCGCAGGTTTTGCCCTCCTCGGCAGGAATCGCTTGCCTGCTGGGAGGCGTGCAGGACGGAGCCCGGTGTTTTGGTGTTGGAAGATGTCTCCCCTGCTCCTCTCGAGGGGGGAGGGAGAAGCAAGGCTCCGGTGAGTTGCTCTTTGGACTCCCGGTGCCCGGTGGTGCCTTTAGTGGCAACCGTGTAGCTCACTGCCGTTCAGCCGGGGTCGGCCTGCCCGGGCCTCCTGTCAGCAGCGGCCGTCACCCACGGGTAGGGCAGAGACTCGCACAAGTGGGAGCGCCGCTGCCGCCGGCCAGGGCCGGCAGCGCTGTCAGTCCTCCCCGCACCGGGACTTCTCCCCGGGCGCTTCCCGCCTCCCTCCCGGCCTCGAATACGCGCCCGCCCCAGGCGAACGCCGCCGGCCCGGCGCGACCCCGACAGGCCCGCGGCGCCCGCCCGCCTCGGAGGCGACCCCGCGCCGCGCCGCCGGGCGGGGGCTGGCGGGCCGGGGCGGGCGCCCCCGCGGGAGGACACGTCCGAGCAGCCGGCGGCGGGTGCCCCGTGCGGGTGGCGGCGGGCCGGGGTCCCCGCGGCCTGCCGTGAGGCGCGCCGCCCGCGCCGCCGCCCTCCCCCACCGCCGGCGGCCCTCCCTTCCGCGGCTTCTCCCGTCTCGGCTGGCCCAGCCCACGTTTTCCCTCTCTCCCCTCCCTCCCTGGTCATGTGTCGCCTTTTTTGTTTGCAGTGGAAACAATTTCTCGCTCTTCGGCTCGCACCGAGGCGGACCGCTGCCCGTCGGGAGCGCGGGGCGGGCGGGGGGCGGGTGGCGGCCGGGCCCCATGCTGGCGGAGGTGCCCCCTGCGCCGGGACCCCCGCGGCACCCTCGGGGCTCGGGCTGAGGCGGGGGGCGCGCCATGCCCGGCTCCGTCAGATGAAAGTTTGCGCCGCAGCCATGAAGGGACCGCGGTGAAACCACCGCCCCCCGCCAGGTAAGTTGTTGTTGTTGTTGTTCGCGGGGATTGCGCAAGGCGCTGGCGGGCCCGCCTGGGGGGCGGCGCGGTCCCGCCCGACCCGGCCCGGCCCGGCCCGGCTCGGCTCGGCCCCGCGCCACAACTTGGCCAGGAGTTGGTGCGCGGCCGTGGCGTGCGCGCCGCCGTGTCGCCGCCGAGCCCGGCCGGCCGCGCCGCGGGCCCGAGCGGCGGGGCCGTCTCCGGCCCGAGGTGGTCCCGCCGGGGGCTTCCGGGAGCTGCTGGGGCAAGGACTTTTGCATACGCACACGCACACACGTATACATAAAGAAGAGGGTTAAAGAGGCGCCGCTCGGTGCGCAGGGGCCCGCGGCGGGCCGCGGGCGCAGGGAGAAGTTGCCTTCCCGGCGCGGCGCGGCGCGGCGGGGCCAGCGAGGGCCGGTGACATCTGGCCGGCATTGGAGGTATGCGCGCCGCCGGCCGCCCTCGCCCGCCCAGCCGGAGCAGTCCCAGTCTCCTAGCAACGCCATTGATTGGCTGCGGCGGCGGCCAATGGGCGCCCGCCCCCCGCCTTCCCTCCCCTCCGTGCGACAAGTACGGTGGGAGCGCTGCGCGGGGGGGCCGCCCCGGTGCGCCCCCCCCGGGGCTGCGCCCCCGCCGGGCGCGGGTGAGGCGGGCGGGCGCGGAGCCCCCTCGGGCGAGCGGCTCTGTAGATGGCTGGTGGAGCTCCCGCAACTGGCGGCGGATTAAAAATGTTCGCCCAACTGCGGGCTCTCATGTGACCGGCGCTCCTTTGTCTGGCGGCGGGGCGCCGCGGCGGCCGCCACGAGCCTCGTTAACGCCCCCCCTCCCCGCACCCCCGGGCACAGCCACGGCCGGGCCCCGCCGCCGGGGGGGGCAGTCCCGGGCACCCCTCCCGCCCGCGGCGGCCCCGCTGGGAACCGGGCTCCGGCCGCGCTCCGCCGGGCCTCCCTGCAGAGCCCGGTGGCCGGCCCGAGGGGGCTCCGCGGCTGCCCAGCCACCCCCGGCACCCGTGAGGACCGCTGCCCGGAGGGGGGGCAAAAGAAAAGGAAAAAAAAGGGATGGTATGATGCGGCCCTTTGGGAGGATACTGCCAAATAAGCAAATTAAACAGAAAGAGAGCAGCGTGTTGTCATAGCAACAGTGCAATTAAATTACTTTACTGTCAGCCATCATAATTTTCCTGTTTAGAAGCTCATGGGACGTAACTTCCATTTGGAGTCAAAGTTGAGTGTGCGGCGTAGGTAGCGATGCCGGTGCCCCCGGACACCAGCGGTACTCGTGCTTGCCTTCTGGCTGTGCTGGACGCTGTTTTGAAAGCTAGGAAGTGGGACCTACGCAAGTTTGGCCTCCCGGTGTTTATGTCTGCCTCGGTATTTTTTCCTCTTCCAGATACTTGTGTAAAACCACACGTTAGCTGAGCTTGTTGGGCAATGGTGTGTATTAATGGGCTTCTGTGCATAAAAGTTCGTGTGTTTCTTTTTTAGTAATGGCTGCTTTGATGTAAAGTGTTTATAGAAAGACCCGAGGAACTTTCCTTTTTCATTTTTGCCCTTTTGTAACAGCTAAAATAAAGTCCCTCGTTTCTCTTTCCCAGAATGGGTATCTTGCTCTTTTTTTSCTGTGGATAGGTGGTTCATTCTGTTGTTACCTGTCATTTTTTTCCCTTCGTTTACAGTATCGAGCGCGTAACTGCATGACTTCAGGGAACTGCTGAGAGTACGTTTTAGATGCAGGGAATCATTTTACTGTTGTTCAACGTTTGTGCAGGAACTTTCATTGTTTTTAAATCCATTATTAACTCTTTCCAGTTTTTATTTCACTGCTGTTCACGTTTTCAGGCCTAAATCCTGTCAGTTTTACTGTATGGAGAAACTAAGGGAGACTGCCTCCTGTTTCTGAAATAGAGTTGTTGGGCTCCTGTCTGCTTCTCTTGAGTTGGGCAGGCACCCAACTTCACCCAGCTTCTGAAGGGCTCAGGTCCTCCTGAATATTGCTGCTCGCAGGTATCCCCCCGGGGCCTGCTGGTGCAGTACCCTTTGCAGCCCGTCCCACCTCTGCTGGGCCACTGTTGAGCATTACAGCAGTCTTTCTGATTCTGTTTTCTACCATGTTTGAAATACAGTTCRGCTTATGTTAAAATCTTCTCTGTTTACGTACATTTTTAAAGTGCTCTATTCCTCTGGCGCCTGTTGCCCCGTGTCTTGGCCCTGGTCCCAAAACTACCATGCATTGCTTTCCCTCCTCCCTTCTCCCACCCTTRCTGGTTTTGAGGTTCTGCTGTCATTTCTGAGTTTTGTTGCAACTGCGACTGTAGTCAAGATTAGATGCTTGTCTGCCTCAGCTTTTAGCCAGAGTGACTTTAATCACGGTGCTGTTGTATTGTCCTCGAAAGTGAAACAGCTGAACTTAATCTGAAGCAACTGGCCTTAAGCCCCTCTTTTTTTTTTTTTTTTTTTTWWTTTTTTTTAKTTTACATGCTTATTAAAGTGATACAATAAGAGTATTCAATGATTTGGTACACATATTCATCACTAAAGGCACATGTCTTTAGGATTTCCTGTGTGGGGCTTCACGTACATGCAGAACTGAGGTGTATCGGGATTATCGTCTTACTCCATCGACTGAAATGTCTTCCCTTGTCCTGACTTTAGGATATTTTCCTCAACACTTGTGAATGAGTGTTTATGTGAGTCTGTCATTTTTAATACAGATGGCAAAAGACTGAGTGACCAGTTAGGGAAAAGCTGTCAAAATGTTACGCAGTATCTGTTCATGAGCTAACTTTTTTGCTCTGTTTCTTTCTCCCCTTCCTTTGGATTTGCTCTCCCAGGAGTCGCTGTCTAAATGGGTCCAGTCATGCCTCCCAGTAAGAAGCCAGAGGGCTCAGGAATTAGCGTTCCCAGCGGACTGAGCCAACGTTACCAAGATAGCGATTTATCAAAGGCACTTCACGATGACGAGGACCTAGATTTCTCTTTGCCTGCCATCAGATTAGATAAAGGGGCCATGGAAGATGAAGAACTAACTAATTTGAACTGGTTACACGAGAGCAAGAACTTGCTGAAAAGCTTTGGGGACTCGGTGTTAAGGAGCGTTAGCCCCGTTCAGGACATTGGTGATGACACGCCGCCATCTCCTGCCCACTCTGACATGCCCTACGATGCCAAGCAGAACCCCAACTGCAAACCTCCTTATTCCTTTAGCTGCCTCATATTTATGGCCATTGAGGACTCGCCAACCAAAAGACTGCCTGTAAAGGATATATACAACTGGATCTTGGAACACTTTCCGTATTTTGCAAACGCACCCACTGGATGGAAAAATTCTGTGAGACATAATCTATCCTTGAATAAGTGTTTTAAGAAAGTGGACAAAGACAGAAGTCAGGTAAGTTTGGAACTATGGAAACCTATCTGGCTCTGAAAATGTTCACCTGCTAATCCCAGAACATGTCCGTAACAGTGAAATGCTGTCCCTGGTAACGTAGTTCATTAAATTCAGAGAGCCAGCATTTCTTTAGCATGGCTCAGTCTGATTTTATTAAATTCATTGTCTAGACATCTGTAAGAAAGTACTCGGTCTGAGTGTGTGTTTTTTCTTTTCCCCCCAGCTGGTGTCTTCATGCATAGTGGTTAAATATTGTTTTTAGTTATCATGCTGTGGTAATGGTTTCCAGCTATACTAGATGAATGTAATCACGTTATAAATAGGCTGCTTGCTGTTCTTGGCTTATACAAATGTGTAGTGAAAGGGTATGCCTTATGTAAGAGTCCATCGCTTTTTCCCTGGTCTGTGTTGTAATCTGAAAAAACTTTCTCTTAAACGAACAAGTAGTTCTGAATTTTGATGATGAAGCTTCGTTCCATTTCAAGCAGGTTTTAGAGAAACTCTTCAAAGAGAGGAGAGGGGTCTGGCATCASAGGTTAAAGTTACCATTCGCCAAAATTCCAGTCATCCTTTCCCTGGGCTCATGTAGCTTTTGCAACTAGTGTGGTGGCAGAAGCCTGGGGAGCACATTTTTGCTTTTGGATCTCTGTTGTCGGCTGGTTTCATTGCTGAATCCTCAGCGGCGTCTGCAGGAAGAGGCTGTGTGCGAGGGAATGGGGAAGCGAGCCGAGTGGTGGAGGCAGTCCTCTGCAGAGCCTTCTACCGCGTCAGTCTGCCTCGGAGCAGATACCAGTTTCCGAAGGGGACTGTCTCTAGAAGCAATGGTCTGGATGAATCTTTCGCAAAGTGCGAGTATACTGATAAAAATATCAGCTTACAGAATAATTTCACAGGTCTTCTTACAGGTTAGTGAAATAAATAGCGGGTAAAATCACATCACTGGCCATCTGTCTCTAAAATTGGCTGAAGATCAGAAAGTGGACACTTTGTCGTGGCAGAAACAATAGATGCACTCAACTTTTGTATTTCAGTGAAGTAAATGCTGTGATTGTCTTGTAACTGGTTACCCTGAAACTAAACTTCTGTTGGTGGTGCTGTTCTCCCTATTTTGCATGTGATTTAACTTTAAATGCTGTGGAATAGGAGCTCAAGTAACTCTAGAGGAAGAGTCATACATTACCCTAAACTTTTAATTTTAGATTACCTAATTTTCTTTTCTCTGGAGCTTTCCTTTTTTAAACGATTGACTCTTTTTTTTTTTTTTTTAGTGTAATTCCCTAGAATCCACTGTCCACATGTTGGTGATCACATGCTGTATGTTGGCATTTTTATAAATTAGTTGCTGTGAACGATTGTGGAGGAGATTAAAAAACCTGTTCCTGAACTGGATCTTGTTTTGTGTAAACCAGAGTCTTAAATTCCTGATTGGAAGTGAGACTATAATAACAAATGCCACACCAGACTTTTATGATCCTGTCCCATATCATAAGAAACCTTCACACAATACATTTAAAAAAACCCACAATATTGTAACCGGCAAGGCATGTGTTTAACATTGCCATTTGTGTTTTGTTCTATCCCTCTTCCTCTGTTTACAAGTTGACTATTTAGATTACAGCTGCCTTCCTATGAGGAACGTGTCTTCATGTCTATCTGTCAAATATCCGGCAGTCTGCTGAGCTTGTATGAACAATACCACGACGCGCTGCTTCTCCACAGGGAAGTGGTGGAGCACAATGCATGACTAGTCACCTACGTCTCGAATTCATGATTAGACCCACGGTTACATAGCTAGACAACAAGGTGTGGTGGGAGGCCTTGCCTGTATGAATAACCAGGTGGGGTTTTATTCATTCCTGGAAAATCCCAGATGATGAGAAAGAATTTCTTCCATCTCCTGGAGATGGTAATAACTGCAGGTAGCCAGCATTAAGGTGAATGAGATGGGAATCTCAAACGTAAAATGCACCAAGGCAGGTTGTTTAGATCCCCTGCTGAGTTTTTCTCGTGTCCTGGCCAAGGGACGGGGCGGACGGAGTCCTGAGTGCAGAATTGGCACTCGGTCAGAGTTGCTGAATCAGGTGCTTGACAGCTCATTGTGGACTTGGAAAGCAATAAACTTCCGCTGCTGGCTTTGAAAATACCTTTGTGTGTGTGCACACGCACACTCGGGGTTGACTGAGTACCTTGCAGCCAGCATCTCTGCTGTTCAGAAGGAAGGTGTCCATCTAAAAGGTTCTCCAGTTTTGGGCTGGGGCTTGGGGCAGTGGAAGAGCGGGACTCTCCTCTAGAAGAAATTGTTTTATGCCACTTCTTCCCCTTTGAAGCCAGATTCTGCAAATTGCAGTTTTGGAGTCTGCCTGTCTTACTGTTTTTATGTGGGGGAAACAAAGGATTTAGCAAATGGCATGTTCTAAAATGCTAACAAGATAGGCTTTGAAATGTGTACAGTACAGGGGGAAGGAGTTAATCAGTGCTGGGAATTGCAGGCATTTGCTGGTTGATGTGCATTGACACATTGTGAAAAGCTAGAAGCCTTTCCTCTCATAGTTGTGCTTTCCAGTGTTTGTTTGTGTAGCCTTTCAGTAATCGTTTTTCTAAAAAAAGTTCTGCTGAACACTTAATTCTTTTTTGAATTCCCTCTGCATAGTAGTTTTCTCGATCTTGGGCTCTGCTAATTTATATTCATGGGGCTAAATATGTATTTAATAGTATGCAGCTTTTTCTGCCTGCATATGAATGCTTGCATTTCCTGATGTGAGATCCTTGTAACAGGGGAAAAAAAAAAAGCTTACAGGCTGCATCACTTGAGTTTTCGACTTGCCCTGTCCTGGTGCTTTTAGGTCTGGTGTGGAACGCTGGGAAAAGACGTTCTTCTCCTCAGATCTGTTTATGCACTTCTACTATTCCACTTCAGCTGCAATGCCATCAGGCTTACCTGGCAAGCCGACAGAGTGACTATTCATGTAACTTTGCAGTGAGGCTGATCTCCCGGATCGAGACAGAGAGCGGGGCTGAAGAAGGGAAAATGCTGAGCCCTTGATTGTGCAAACCTCTTTGCATTGAGCTCAGCAGTTTAATAATAGTTGGCCAGAGTATGAAGTGTCACATGATGGGGAGTAGATGAGGAGTTCCCTGGCTTTGTTTATACTGCTGGACCTGTGAATTCAGTCATTCAGATTAATCCTATTGTGAACGTACAGATCTAAATGTCCTCCAGTGTGTGTCCCATTTAGTACAGCCCGTTAGCCCATGACTTCCCTGACTTCCCTACCATCTGGTCCTTGGCTATAGAGAGGAATTTTTCTTGTATATGTGTCTCCGTAGCAACGAGTTTGCAGTTGATATGGAAAGTAAGCAGTTGCCCTAGCAACGGAGTTACTGATGTGGCAGCTTCTCTGCTTGCAGGGAAAGGGCTAAGCTAGTTCAGACGCATTATGTAGGTTTGCTGTAATTATAGCTGCGCCCACTAGTGCTGCTCTAGCTAAGGGTCTGTTGAAAAATTTTGTTATAAGCCCTATTTTTTTCCCCCTTGAAGATTTGTTTTATTCGTGTAGGGATTTGAACAAAGGCTGGTAGGATTGTATTTTCAGGGCATACGATACGTCTGTGCCTTTTATGAATGCAAACTTTTTCGATCATTCTTATCAAATGAGTGGGTGAGGGGAAAGGATGTTTGACCTCGTTGGCTTCTCTGCAATTCTTTTGTCTCAGTGAACAGCCCACGGTTATAGAAGCTGGGGCTCTCATCCTATGCTCCTTTCTGCTATTCTACCATCTTTTCCCTGGTCTGTGCTTTTTCGGGCATCTGTCGTATCAAGAGGGTTCCTCTTTGTGTCTGCTCTGTGTTGTCTGAGGTAGGGAAGTGCACACATGCTCCTGGCTGTGTGCGTGCTGAAGAAATTCAAATCTCTTAAAGGTTTGTTTGGCACTTGTGCTGAGGGACGTCTTAATAAAAATGTAACGAGGGTAAGGGATATGTTTATGGGGCCGGGAGAAGAAAATTCTCCTCGCTTGATGTGAAAGTTATTCTTAGAAGTACCTGGTCCATAACTAGGTCATGGAGATCCAGCCAGGCTCCTCCTCCGTCTGGAGCAGGCTCTGAGATCTGAGGACTCCCGAGTGGTCCTTGGGCTCTGCGAGAGCCGACGTCCAACTTGTCTAGCGCACTGCCTCTCGTAAGCGCTCTGCCAGGGCACCTGACGACAGCTGTGGGGGATCCTTTGGGCGCAGGAGACTTTCCAGGAGTCCCTGCTGCCAACGTCTTTCCTCTGATGTGATAATGTCTGGGCTTTTGACAGGTAAAACTCAAAAGGATAAGCATGAGCTGGAGTGAGAGGAAAAGGAGCCTGCTTGTTCTTCATTAGAATCTCCTAATCCAATCTGCATATACACAAAGGCGAGTGACCAGGGACCCTGTCCTCCCTCTTTTAATGTTATTATTCGAGAAGATCTCCTGTGAAAGCTTGGTGGCACTCTGGGGATAGAAACGATGTCCTCTGGTTTTAATATTGTTATCACCTAGACTGACCCAAATAACACAAGTGTCAGAATTTCACTGTSTTTATAACATCTGGTGGAGCTAAAGTATAAAAAAAACCCACCAAGCAACAAAACAATCCCTCAGATTCATGTTAAAGACTTCAGATGATGTTGATTTCATTAATAAAATAATGTCCTAAATAAGCTGGTCTAACTGTTAATTTCCCAAATTGTTACAAGGAGATGTTGTGTTTTTAAGCTGAAATTCATCTAGTTTAACTTGAAATCCATTTTCTTACACTCCAGTTTGTCGTACTAAAAAGCCTTCTAGTATCAGAAGTTTTCTTTTCAGATTGATATTTAGAGGAATGAGGGTCATCTCATTCCAGAGCAACCATAAAAGTCACCAGAACCATACTGTAATATGGGGTTTCCAGATACCAGATGATTTATGGAGAGCTTTCCTTGAACCCTTTCAGTTTTCTTTTTGAAGTGCAAACCCGAGAAATTATACAGAATGTTTAAATAATAGATTTCCTAAAGCTGTGCGTGGAAATAACACGCTTCCATTTCACTGACTTCCAGCTGGTTGACTTTTCATCACAGCTTACTCTTTGCAGTGGAGTCTGCCTGTATTAACTGGTTTAGAGGTGTACAAAGCATAATCAGTTCTTCTTCAAGTAATGATGAGGAGCTGGCAATATCCAGAGACTCCTCTGAACCTCATATCTAAGGTATTTACGTTATCTTGCTCTTGGTTAAGATAGCCTGTGGTCAGGTGCCCTGCTGAGCAACTGGGGTGTTAGTTGCACATTGACAGGCTATTGACCCACCAGAGGGGACTGGCTACTTACTACTTAAATAAACTGGAGTAACTGGCCACGTCTGTGCTCCTAACCCACAGCAAAGACMATATGGAGCATGTTAAGCAGCACTGAAAGAGCCCGGACAGGAAAGCAGGAGCGAGSTGCTCTTCACCCATTGGGCTTGGGCTGTGGTGAGGTTGATGAGCCTGTTTCTCAGCCGTGGTCGCACCTCCCTTGCTCCTGGCTGTTTGCTCCAACACCTTCCTGGCACATGAACTTTTCACGTTTCTGTGACAAACCACGGATCTGGTCAGAGATCTGATCCGGCTGGATTTTTATCTTTCCCTCTTTTCTTAATTCTTGAGTTGCTTTTCAGGTTAATTCCCCTATTCAGGTCACAGCGCAGTACAACAAACAGTTGTGTCAACACGATGGAGGGAGTAGAGATGATGAGGAGGCTGGGGAATACCTCCGGTTGGGATTGCTGAGGAGGCAAGCCATTCCTGAAGGAAGAAAGGCCTGATAGAGGCTGGCAGCTGCAGGGGGAGTCGGTGCACAACTGCTTGGTGGGGAAATGGATGTGGTCCCTACCACAAGGTAAAGGCTAGGGTGAAATGAGAAGAGTGGTTTAAATACAATGGGAGGCTTTCTTCTGCTGGAGAGGGTTCTTTTGGTTTTCTCCTAGGAGCAGGACTGTGCTATTTGTTGTTCAAGTGGCCTGTGTTAACGGCTCTTTGTGGTGTTTTACAGCTGATTTAAAGTGATCAAAATCTGCCATCAGGCATGGTCCCTGCCCAGCCTGGCTGCCTGTTGCCTTTGCTGGGGGATTGAACTGATCCAGGGCTGTATTTCCAGCCCTTCTTGAGCTCATACAGGCACGTGCGTCACCACGCAATGAGCGGGCTGAAAACTGCTTGTGTTTATTTTCGTTTGGGTTATTTTTCAGTGGGCAAATATAGTTGGATTCATTTTCAGCTCCCTGCTTAGCTCATGGTCACTGTGGTCAGAGGAGCACCAGCGTCAGCACAGGCCGTGGGCTCAGCTCTGTTTAATCTGGCATGAAACTGTGCCCATGGCTTTCAGCCAGCTCAGAGCTGACCCAGCGGCAGTAGGAGAAGACGGGGAAGGGAAGAGAAGGGGCGAGGGATGCGCTTATGTTCAAGAGCACAGGCTGCGCTTAAATCAGKGGGGCTGCTTGTATGTTCAGTCAGATACGTGCTTGGTGCTGGATTGGGCCCGTATGACATGGATGAAATGGTCCTAAGAAAACTGTGTGAGGGTGTGTGTGCTTCGCAAGGTTTGTTTCTTTCTGTTGCCCAAAGGTTTTAATACTGGCAGTAGAGGTGGCTCTGAGTGGAGCTGTGCTGTGGATCCTTTTAAAAGCTATTATGGAAGAGGGAAGGATGTCCATAAAATCAATTGTCAGGCTTTTCTGTGCAGCTGTCTCTCCCCATCACCACCTAGGTTTCTTCCCAATTCTCGGAGAGCTAACGAACTGCCGTTCTCACTGCCAGCAAATGAAGCATGGATCCTGGGGCCGCAATCTGGTTTGAGCACAGGAGGCCTCGCTGATGATGGCTGGAGTATGTATGTACACAGGAGCGCTTTACATGTCCGTTAACGAACGCTGGCCCACGGAGGATCACCGTGAAACTCCGGTGGCGGTAGGCAAGACGTGCCTGACATGCCTCTGAGCACCAGGCCCACAGTGGCGACTGTGCTACCTCCGGTTGTGGCTGAACATCAGAGATGAACTGGGCTTGCTGGTCTGGTCAAGCATGTGCTCTTCTGTCTCGCACTTCAGTTCTTCAACAAAACATCAAAGAATCCATTTTAATTACAAAGTATGTGTCCCTTAGACTTCCTCCTTCCTTTCCTAAAAGGGAAGTGTTTTACGTTGGCTGAAAGAGCACAGTAAATTGTGCTGCGTGGCTTCTCTTCCTGGGTGAAAACCTCATGAAAAACCATTTAAAAGACTTGATTGTAATTGAGCAGTTGAAAATACTCGAGTAGTTGAAAATACTCTTCAGGCAGCCTGAAGTAGCCTTTGAGTTGCTGGAGAAGCTTCCTTTCCTTGCTCTGGGTTCAGGCAGTTGCTGTGTCCCACTCGCTGACCCAGGCAGCTGAAACCTTGGCTCATTCCTGCGGCAGCTCCGCATCCCTGGTAAAGTAATTTGAATGACTGGCCCGGTGGGGTCTGAGAAGCAGTCTCCAGGCTGCTCATACCTGCTCCTTCTGTTATTTTCAGCTAATTGCTCTATCTTTGTCATAAATGTAGTTGAAACAAACAAATGGTCCAGGGTAACACAAGCTGGAATCCTTATGAAAAAGGGACCCAGTGTGATTCTATCTTTGATTTAGTTTTGTTATAGTTTAGCCCCAGCTGKCAGCTAAAGACCACACAGCTGCTCACTCACTCCCCCCATCTCCAGGGGGATGGGGGAGAGAATCAGAAAAGAAAAAAAATTTTGTGGATTGAGGTAAAGACAGTTTAATAGAACAGAAAAGGAAGGGAAAATAATAATAATGATAATAGAATATACAAAATAAGTGATGCAGAGTACAGTTGCTCACCACCTGACGACCAATGCCCAGCCAGTTCCTGAGCAGTGGTCACTGCTCCCTGGCCAACTCCCCCCAGCTTATATACTGAGCATGATGTCATATGGTATGGAATACCCCATTGGCCAGTTGGGTCGGCTGTCCTGGCTGTGCTCCCTCCCAGCTTGTGCACCTGGCAGAGCGTGGGAAGCTGAAAAGTCCTTGACTTAGTGTAAGCACTACAACTACTTAGCAACAACTAAAACATCAGTGTGKTAGCAACATTCTTCTCATAGTAAATCCAAAACACAGCACTATACCAGCCACTAGGAAGAAAATTAACTCTATCCCAGCTGAAAGCAGGACAAGTTTGTTGGTATTTGTATGTTGGTCAGTGGTGGCTTAGCATATAGAATTAATTGACTTCTGTCGTTTCAAGACTGGGCAGACCATTGCTAGATGAGGTCGTGATGCAAGCACGGTATGTAGCTGTAACAAGGCAATATGTGATGATGCAGTTAATCTTGTGAACACGGATTTGCTTAAAAAAAAACAACCCACATGGTTGCTTCTGGTTGCTCAGTAAGCATCTAGGGTAAGACTGTGCTGCATGCTTACATGTATTTTTTAAGCTAATAAAGATTTCTCTTTCTAAGTATTTGCTTTTATCTTTTCATTCATAATCTGGTATTTTGAACCAGTATAAGTCAAGTCTCCTGTCTTCTAGGTAAAGGAAGATATTGAAGAAAGTTTGCTTTAATGAGATGCGTATGAATCTTGCTGGTTTTCTGGTACTTCTGGTTTAAGTCAGCTTGTTATTAAGTAGTTTAAGAACAATGAGATTTTGCTTTCTTCGGTAGTAGCAACTGGCTTGTTATGATTCAGTATTTAAGTTTTGGTCTCAAGGAAAAAAMTGTTTAATTTTGCTTCCTAACATCTGTCATTCGATCTAATTCCCAGTTAGTTTCAGTCCCCCTCCCAGCCATTCCCCACCTGCTCCGGCGTCTCAGAGCTGGCCAAAAGCAAGGTACCTGCTCAGCTTCAGAGCCAGGAAATTATTACAGGTGGGCTGGGGGAGAGAGGAGGTGCCAAAATTGATTGTCTGGCAGTACTAAATTGACAAGCAGCAGAAAAACGCAAGCAGTCTGTTCAGGTGCGCTTATGAGTCCCTGTCCTTGACGCTTGCGCTCTGACGTCTTCAAAGGTAAAATGGATCCTGTATGTCTGTTTGAATGCTTACAYCAGTCTTGTATCTTAATTTTTCTGACTTAATTCCTGTGTGTGTTTTTGCTGGTTTGGAAGAATTCAGGCACAGAAGTAGTACCATACGTTTTCTTTAATTGTGGAGACAAAGACGTCTCTTCTGAAGGAGCAGAAATGTTGTTGCTGTTGGACAATGTCCCTATGGATGGCTACTGGGACACTCGCCATTCAGCAGAGTCTGGCTGGCCTGGGACTAACTGGCCTCGTGGTTGAGGGCAAGGAACCTTCCTTAGCTGTGCCGCTTTAGCGAGAGCTTCCTGAGATGCTTTCCCTTTGAGCAAAGTTAGTGTCTGGGACTGACATTCACAGCGATTCTCACCTTTAATTACACAAAGGAGTGCAGAGTGCCTCAGCTCTGCTATGCTGTCGTGTCCGTGATTCCTCTTAGCTGCCTTCAGATCTCGCTGATAAAGTGGCTGGAGCTGCTGAGATGCCCAGTATCAAGATACTGCACCCACACCATGCTGATAATCGCTGCCGTGTCTGGTCATTTAGTGCAGATTATTGCAATGACAATAAAATTGTGGTTATCTTTTCTGGAGAATAAGCACATTTATAACAGTCTGGATGCTGACAAGATTTATATACTTACTGGCAACTCAGCTGGCTTTCACAAAGTCCTACATTTCTTATAACTGGAAGTGGTGTCAGACTCTGATAGGGGTCACATAAGATAAGCAATTGTAGGGAGGAAGAAGGGGAGTGACCTGCCTGCCTACTTCGGCATAAATTTTTTTTGCTCCTGAATTTTTGGTAGGTCACTATTGGCCCTTCTTAGGCTGGAACATTACTTGTTTTCTTCTGTTCTCCCACCAATTTGGACTCCTGACTTCAGAGAAGCTGCTTTTGTTTACTCTTGAGTAAACAACAGCAGAATTGGGACTGAGAGCTGTGGAAAGTAGCAGTTGTGGCCATAAATGATGTCTCTGGATCTTACTCAGCCATAATAGTAATTTTGGAGACAGTACATTTTAATTCATTAGTTATGTTCTTCAGATTCCATTCTGGGTGTTACRGAAACTTTGTCCTGGGAACTGGTGTAGGAATTTGTGAGAGGACTCATTCCAAGGATCTTAAATGTCAGTGGGTTCTTCCTTGCTATAGTGGAAAAGAAACCAAATTGCTGCCCTCAGCCAGTGACTTAAGATACCAAAACACTATCTACAGCACGCTGAATTGCTATATTTCATTGYAGCAGTGAACGGTAGCAGTTTACCACTAGCTGAGTACTATCAGGATTTTGAAACGCCGATGTAACTTGATGAAAGATGACTGTTGGTAAGCAGAGGAATGAACGGGCTTCTGTATGGGGAGTGGCACGGAAAAGCGTCTGTGGCAGTACATGGAGCAGAAACTTATTGATGGGATTTTGCATGAGAGTCTAGCTGAACGCTGAATTCACACTCATTCAAGCTATGAGCAGAAAATKAGGCTCTGCTCCAGAGCTGCCTACTGTGGGAGGGTACTCATTGAGGTGAGGCAACTACTGTAAACGTTTTTCTGAGTTTATAGTTGAAAAAAAATGCCTACAGTGCAACTTGCAGGGTCTGTGGGGGTTAATGCAAGACTAGGGTTAGGCACTCGGATACCTTACCTAAGCTTTCATTTACATATTTTTATCTCTTTTCCTCACCCTTTAGGGTGAGGAAACACCTCTCCTTGGGTAATGTGTGTTCCAGTAAAAACAGGGAAATCGTTCRTGGAATGATCTGGTTTTAGATTGGAGGGAGGGAGGTAAACATCACTGTTAAGGTTAAGTGATACAGAATTTAACAAACGTAGCAGTTTTTCAATTAGATCTGTTCTCTTTAAATTGTTGGGGAGAACTRAATAGTTCTTGCATGTTTCATCTTGAGGAATAAAGTCCTTGCCATGCAGGAAAAGCTGTATTTACAAGGTTCTCCTTAGTACCACTGCCTTGCACTGGCCATCTACGTGCAGTCTTCTCCAGCCCTAGAATATCACAGAAGCACTTCGAAGGCTTTTGAAGAGGAGTGTTTGACGGCTTTAAGAATTGCATGCTGCCGGCTCAGGTGGAGCTACAATTACACTTAGACTTTGAGAGAAAATGGTACAGAGCTCCTGGGTCAAAAGGTATTTAGTTCTGGAGGAATCCCCTTCAGAGATGATATTTATTTATAAACTTAACTGGAAATAATGATACGATTCTTACCTTCCTGAAGTACTTTAAGGCTAAGGAGCTGTGGATGAATAGTGCGAGTGATTCGTTGGCTTGCCCGCATAGCTAAGGTAGGAAGAAATGCATGGCGTGCACGGGAAATGCAGGTTTTCAGTCTTTAGCTGGGAGAGATGGGAAGTTGGAGAGTCAGGATGTGGCCGAGATGGCTGAGAATCAGACAAATGGTGGCGGTTTTAGCGTTGCATGGTTTGTTTTGAAGCCGTCAGATGTACTTGTCCAAAATGTTTTTTCCTGTTTTGGCAATTAACGTAACRCATTTATTGTTACATAATTACCTCATTGCACTAGTTTATTTGCTTTTCCCTCTCTTACCCCCCTTCTCTAAAGAYGAATGTTTTCCTCCTCAGTGCTTGCTGTTGTAAAAGAGGGTAGATTTGTTTTTTACAATTCTCTAGCAAGTTCTAATACTTTCTAGACTTTGGCTGCGYGGCAGCAGCCAAAGAAAAGAGGAAAAGAAAGAAAAGCCAAAGAAAAAGAGGAAAGAAGCTGTCATACAGACAAATTGCACAGAAGACTCAGTACGGTGCTAGCTCCCAGCTGTTGAGACAAATGGGATTTTATTGTTCAGGCTTCACCTCCTTTTCTGCATARATTAATTTATTTTTGTATCTATCTGTATATGTGTGTGTGTGTATACAAATATATTTTATATATAAAAAGCATTACATAGTCATATTGTTTTTTAAATCATCCAAACACTTGTAAGGTACAATGGGAGCATAAAGTAGGATGGATTTGGGTTGTCACACAAAGCTTTCTATCTGCTTGCATCTCTGCGCTAGGAAAACAAGATGCTGTCATCGTGGTACATCTCTGCAGAATTTCCTTGGGACAGACGTGTTCTGTTGCCACAACTGGTTACCAATCAGTCTAAACATATCACTCTAAATTAAGAGTCTAACTAACTTGAACTGTCTCTCTTGCTTTTTCCAAAACAAACCAGCACTTAAAATTTAGTAAAACACCTCCACTTTGACTAATTTTTTGTTCTTTCAGGTTTTGCTAAAACACCTGTAAGACATCACTGCCTTTTGGGCACCGCTGCTTTTGTTCAGAGGAATAAAGTTCCTTGTTCTTGGCTTAGCAAGTCCGCTTTGATGTGTCATTTGCTGTTGGCTTTCAGAACTGAGTAGTTCTGAATTTGGAAAAGCAGAAACGTAATTATGACCCTTTCCATTAAGAGACAAGCTTTTCTGTCATTCTTGTTTGAGAAAAAAATACAAAATTTTCATTTAGAAAGCTTTGATTTTAATTTGTAGCATTGAAATTGTAGGAAAGATCTGCTTTCTCATCCTGTTTTTCTGCTGACTGGGAAAAAAACAGGAAAATGTCCTCCCCCCCCACCCCCCCCAGCTAAAATACTTGCATTATTTTAGTTTCAAAGTAAACATGCTTATGATCTAACCACTTTTGCTAATTACCATCTGCTCCTTCACCAGCACTTGAGTCCCACTCACCCTCCAGTGTCTAGTATGCCAAAAATGCGTTTGGCAGGGCTTGAGCTGACGGGACAAGAGTCCGTGTCTTAATTATGTCACTTGTGTGCCACATCAACTTAGATTTATTTCCCTTGCAATTTATAAAACAGGGTTCACAAACTTGTTGTTGGATTTGCACTCTGAATCTTTAATTTAGACATGCATTAAAAAGGGGAAGAATTTGCTTCATCAGTAAACTCTTGGTTTTTTTCTTGTTTTGACTGTCTGTCGATTTCTGTTGTTTGGCATCAGGCTAAACAATAAAACGGTTCCAGAGCTGGTTTAAATGGCTTTTCAATCCATGACACGTGTAGCCTCGGCCTTCTTGCACTGTGTAGAGAGACATGCTTTTGTTTGGAAAGGGAGGGAGTTCTGTAATTGCCCAAATAAATTCTCTGTGTTTGTGTTACTTTCAAGTTAGATCAAGTAATGTTAATATCTGGGGTGTATGTGTGTAGTAATATGGATGGTTATGCGAAGGATGGTGTGGGGGGGGCTATTTGTATAGAGATCTGGGCCTTAGAAGTTATGGAATTGGCTTAAAAATCATGTTGTCATTTAAAACAATGGGGGAGGGGATGTGCGGCTTATTTTAGAGCCTTTAAGATATTTTACGGCCTCTTTTACAGAAGTTAAGACAGCTGGAAACATTTTGGTCGCCCCTGCCCCCCCCCCCGGCCCATGATTTTGCACCATCTCATGACTTTCTAATAGAAACACCTAGAATCCCAGCATGCTAAAAATGCTATGAATCGGCAATATTAAAGCCAGATTCTGGAGGTTACGATAAAGCTGTAATCTGTCAAGTTTCTTTCAAACTCTTTTGGTGGTGGTGTGTTTAGTATTGCCCTGGAGAGTCTTTTGAAAGGAAAACACAGCAATTACAGAAATCGTCTTCTGTACAGTGCAGATGTCAGCATTTGTGGTCACGGGGTGCGACTATGAGGAGAAGGACGACCCTTTGGAGGATGCCAGCCCTTTTCCACGGGCTGGCGCTTTGGACCTGGTATATCTGGCTTCCTTTTGTGGGGCAAACRATGGTGGATTTTCACACCAACAGCATGCTTAAGGGCTTGTTACTGTTTTTCAGCAGGATTTGGTACATTATGCAGCTCTGAAAGGTAAGATCACTGCTGTCAAAGTTTTTAATCATCAGCAGGATGAATGGAGTCAATTGTAAGGTGCCCTTTCCTTTTTGCTCAGTCTTTGCATAGGGCCTTCAGCAGTTTGGACCTCATTTTCTAGCTACACATTTTTCTCTGTAAGGGAGTTTGTACATTGTTTTTGGTTGCTTTTCACATTCAGGTATTCATTTCCRACTACTATTTTTGTGTTTTTTCCCCTCTTAGTTCTCTTTTTCTTACTTGCATCATCTAGAAATGGAACCTCATTTCTGTCTGAGGAATGCGTGGCAGGGGCAAGTGCTTTAAATCATCGTTGCACTGTGCTGAAAGTGCATTTGCATTTCGGAAAAGAAAAAAGTTGCAACCTTTTTTGAAGCAAGATTTTCATATGTAAACCATCTGCTATTTTTGGTGTGTCAAATATGAAGGCTTCCTGTGTGAAACCGATAGAGAAAAAGATCACAGGAGACCTGGAGCAGTGATTCAGGTCGCAGCAGGCCTGTTTGCATGACACCTGTATCATCAAAATAGCCTTGCTTTGGCATCCTTAAATGAGATTTTCTTTTCCTTTAGATGGTAGATATGTTCAAAGGCATATTTGATCATGAATAATTTGGAGGAAAACAATTTTCCATCCTTCTGAGAATATCATACATCTTCTTCTCCTTGTTACTTCTGAACTCTTCACAACATCAACATCTGATGTTGGGCAAGTTGTCAGTTTCCATTACTGGAGTCTGCTCAGAAATTGTTTCTTCCTGATTCCTTCCACTTCAGGCATGTTAAGTCAAATAAATTCATACACTGATGTTTAATCACTGAGCACCAATCGCCCTTGTGCAATATTGATCATCAGCCTTTTTGTATACGATGATCAGAATGAGTAATAGCTTGCTAGTAAACACTGAGGAGTGGGAGTGTGCAGATGGTGAGTTAGCCCAATGTAGAAGGTGGTACAGCTTTTCTAATTTCTAGAGGTTTCTAGACTCCATCAAACAGTATTGTCTTCTCGTTTTCCCCTCCCTTGCTCCAAACTCTGTTTTTCTTCTTGTTCTCAGGTTCAAACCAAGCAGTAATCCTTCCTTTCTGTGGAAGACGTGTCATTCAACAAGTGCCCCCATCCCTCTTCTCAGGGCTGCTGGCGCTGCTGAGGTTGTCCACGGTCTCATTTCCCGAGGAGCCTGTCATTTATCCTCCTCCCGGCACACCTGAAGCCTGCGCAGGCTTTCTGCGCAGCCCTATTTCCTGGGGGCTGCCTGTGAACATTGCATTTGAAAATGACTGCTTGTGAGATAATTCAGTTAAAAAGAGACCAGGGAAAACCCAAGTAGGCAGGGCTGCGGTGTGTGGGTTGAAAACTCCCCCCCCACCCCACCCCACCCCTTCCTCCCACTCTTTCCTTGCCGGGTAAAAGACCCGTCTGTGCCTGAACTTGCTATTCTGAGTAACCTCTTCTCTGCGCACGGCGACTGATGCTCACATCCTGTTTGCTACCAGCTCAGCCCAGAGAGCGCCCTGAAGAGTGACATTTCTATTTCTGTTGGGCTTGTTTCAGTGAGTTTGCAGGCTGGCTCTGTGCTGCTGCCTCCGTCACGTGCCTTTCGATTCTCTTCTGTGAATTTGAGGAAACCCATAGCAAAATCACTGTGGGATTTGGAATCGCATCTGGAAAAATGAGGTGGAGTTAAAGTAGAGGAAGAATTTATATTCAGTTAGGATCCTTRAGTGTTTAGACTTTGATTAATGCTCTGCTAATGCAGAACTAGTCTGCCCGGGAAATAACATGAATAAACCTGTAAATCCTATTCTTGCCAAGCTGTAGGTTTTGATCAGGGACTTGCTAGCTTCCTTGGAAAAAATCTAGATTTAAATATTCATTTTTTTGCTTTAAATCCACACACACCAGTGAGTCTACGTCTTATTTCTCTAATGTAATCACTTTGCCATGTTTAATAAACTATCTGCACACTTCCAAATCTGTTTTACTGGTGGAGGTGCTCAGGGAAGCTGAAATGCAGTATTAATTATCCACTCTAAAATATGCCTGATTGAGTGGCTCATGCTGAAGAAGTTCCTCATGCCAAGCTTTGTTGCATCTGCTGCTTTTAGCGTTTTACCAGTTGCAACCCATGTAGCCATGCTTGTAAAAAAMCAGGCACCTAAAAAACCCAAGGCAACAAAAAAATAAATTGTCATTGTCAAATCTATTTTTGAGATGCTGTGTGGAGGAAAAAAATAGGGTGAGTCTTCTTATAGTTTTAAGGAATCTGACTGTGAATAAAACTTTGAAGGCTAAGCAACTTTATCTCAATGTTTTTACAAGCCTGTGCTTCTACARCAGACTTAAAATAAAAACAGGAGGAAACATAAGCACATCAGAATTTATTGCTCCCACAATGAGAAGTTCCTGTATTGTTCCTTTTAACTTACTCCACCTTGAGGATGACTTGGATGAGACACGGCAATGTAGCTTGCTTTCTTCCCCTGCCACCGCATCCTTCTGTGGAGGACAATTTCTCACCTGCTTCCTCCTCCCTGACCTTTGCTGGCAGGGTGCTCATCCCCTTGGGCTGGGTGCAGGCTGGTGCTGTATGCCTGCAGGGCGGGCCAGGGGACTGGGCTTGCTGCCTGTGTGGCCAGGGTGGGAGGACACACTGCGCTTAACCCGCCTGCCACGGTGTCGCCTGTTTGCGCTTGCGGTAACGCTGTAGCCCTGGCTGTCCCCTGCTGCCGGTGGGCTGGGGCATCTCGCCGGCTGCAGCGGCAAGACCTGCACGTTCTTGTGTACAGGTGGGCTGCGGGGCAGCTGCCGGAGGAGACCAAAGTTACAGCTAGGATCGGGAGAGGTTTTAGCGACCTGCGACGTGTTAGTGGGTGGAGGCAGGCAGGCGGCTTAGCGGCCCACTCCCCGTCTCTGTCCAGGTATGTAATTCCCTTGCAGCCTTGAGGTCAGAGCCTCTCCTTGCTGGAAGGCTTTGGTATAGTCGAGGTGTGTTTCTGCCTCTCCCGGGAAGGGTTCTATGGCCTGCTCTCCAGAAGATGCAGGAAGAGGTTAGTGCAGAAAGTGGTGGTGCTCTTCCTCCGCAGCCGGGCCTGGCAGGGGCTTGCTGCTCGCTGTCTGGCCATGTGTATGTCTCAATGGTGTGGTTTTCAGGTGGGATTTCTTGCTTGTTTTGTATTACAATAAGAACAAGATGCCAAATCCTACCAGGTGAGCAAAGCCCTCTCCCACAGGCGCTGCCATTCTAGTCCCACCAGGGCGCCCGGTGTCCAAGAGGGAGCGTGCTTGCTGGAGCGGCTGGCTTTTGACCTCCCTGCAGGAGGTCGGTTTACCTCTGGAGCTAAACTGGCCCTGCCCTGGTTCGCCTTCATTGCAGAGCCATTGATCTTACTGACCAATTTAGGAGGCGTTTCTCCAGAGCCTTGTGACGGTGTCTGGCATTTGGGAGGAAGGAGGATTGGTGTAGGCTGCTTGCAAAGGTACAGAGTCATGGTGAAGTCCCAGGTTTTCCGGAGTCCGTGAGGTTTGGGCTTGTGATATTTGGGCTGTTGAGGTTCCTGAAGCCAGGCCCTGCCCCGGTGAGTTTGTGCTGATTCGCRCTGTGTGAGCGAGGTGAAGGCTTCAAATGCAGTCAAGAGGTTGCCTCATTTTGGAGGATGTTTGCAGCGTGGGGGTGTGTTTTGTTTTGCTTTCTGGGGTTCATTCAGCCTTGAGAAAGAGGAGAGGGAAGAGGTGATACTAAAAAATAAGTATCTCTGAACTTAGTGTAGAAATGGGACACAAGCAGAGTAGAGTATGTGTCTGTAAGTGGCAGAAATAATTTGTGTGCTGATAGATGTGCAGTAACACTGAGGTCTCCTTTGCAGGAGGACRGTTTTTCTTCAGCGCGTGCCTGCGGCAGGTGACAGGGATCTGTTGAGGCTGCGGAGCAGGGCTCGGGACGGAGCASAGCTTTGTTTCCCTAAAGAGCCCAGGGACACTTTGGAAACAGCACATCCAGGCAGCCTCTCAAATCATTTATCAAAGTGCCTGTTTTTCCCCCTCAATTCATCGTGCGAACCAATATTAAATACTAAGCAAGGAAAACCCTACATTAAATAAACAGTTATAGGGGGAAATGGTGCAAATCCATTAGCTTTTGTCAGGTCTTCCTTATTTCTATTTTTATTTGTCACTGCTGATGGATTTAGTGCAACCTACTCTCTCCCACCCRTCTCTACCAGCTGTTAACCCCTTCCCCTGGAAATTCACTCACTGACTTATTTAATCATTAATACAGTAGTAGGCAAAAAAGTGACCCGCAAACCTTTATCACGGATATAAGTGAATAATTTTTTGAATATCTGTTGGGTGAAGGGTTGTGTTTTAAAATTGTTGCTAGGTTTACACATACGACGTTACTATGTATTTGTAAGAAAAGGCAATTTGTGTCTTTTCCAGTTGGATATTCCAGATAATATGAAGAGTATCAGATGACCAGTGGATATTTAAATGAGTGCCCCTCTGACATGAAATTAGCACATCCCGCTAAATGGGCTGTTGGTCRAGTCTCAGGGATTTTTTTTTCTTTTTTCTTTTGCCTTTGACTTTATAGGTGACCTTGAGCACTTAATTTCTTTTTTTATTCTTTTGTTTCTGTGTCTCCTCAATTTTCGTTTCAATAGAGTAGGGATAATTACACTTTCCATGTATATRCAGAAATTCTATAGGCTGAAACAGCATTATTAAAGCTACTCGGTACCTAATCTTCCTCAAGTATGCTGTGTGACAGCCCGTCATGCTGACAGGCTTGTCTTCTGGGCTCTCCTGCCTTCCCAGCCCAGCCTCCCTGCGTCTGTTTGATCTTGCACTTTGTTCTTCCCTAGCAGTGTCACAGCCTCTCTTCTTCAGTGCCTGGACTTCAGCTAGCCTGGGGAGGCTTTGGGGAATGTCTGGGGTTGCTAGGCACTAGCATGAAACAACATACTACTACTTTATGTAGGAGCGAGGCATTGTTTAAGGGCAGTTAACGATAATGCTTTCTTCAGTTCCTTGCAGGATTTCCATATGGCAGTCTAATAGCTTTATAGGAGATACCTCAACAAGGAGATATTTAACAGGCTAAATGTGACTCTTGGAGTCGGTTGACATAGTGCAACACCTCCTGAGCTATTGGAGGAATCATTTTATGATGAGAGCAGTGGGAAGCTAATGTGGTGTAGCAGATCCACTGCAGGCTGTAGGCAGTAGTATTGTGTGAGCTTACCTGTACTAATGGACATACAGGTGCTGGTGTGCTGGCGGAGCAGTGGAGAAGCTAGAGGGAGGAGCAGTGGACCAGCTGTGCCCGTGGCGTCATCTGGCAGTGGGTCACCGTTACTGAAATAACAATAGAGAATCATTCCAGACCCGGTGTTGAAGTGCCCTTTGTGGGATCAGGAGCCTGGACTCTGGGAASATGCCTTGGGTTGGTAGTCTTTGGCAGCAGCTCGGACTTGATGGGTGTCTAGGTCGCACACTAGAAGACATTTCTGACTTCTCTGTAGTCATGTGAGGGAGTGCCGAGGTAAAAAATTACTTAAAAGCCCATGAATGCCTTCATTTGTGTAAAACCCCAACTGTCCAGTCACTCCTGTGCTGTCTTGGAGCCATTGCTGTGAGATGTTACCCACCGTTTCTTTGCTCTACTTGGGGCAGGTAGACAAGGCCATAGGACCTGTGCCTGTGGCTCTATTTTTGGGGTGCTCTTTGGGGGTTTGTTGTTCTCTCTCATACGTTATGCAGAGAAATCTCTTCTGGTCTAAAATGATTTTTTTTCAGATTCTCGTCCTGGCTGTAGTTACTCAAGCGGTTGTAAATTCTGTGGTGACATCATGGATATTTCTATCATCCAATTCTTTTTTTGAAATTTGCATTTCAAAAACTGGTTCACTAAAGCTTGATGCTAGAGAAATGTTTCTGTGCTCACATGGCATACTTGGGCACCTACAGAAGCTGTACAGCATTCCTGTGGATAAACTTGAAGCAAACCCTTCACATGGATTTGCCAACAAGGCTGCTGTTGCAGGTTAACGGCACAGGATGCTCAGGATAAATATTTCTTTAGAGTAAGAACCTTTGATACCTGGTAATCTCTTCACTATTACTTGCAAAGAGGTCATTTGCTGTAACAATAGTAGGTTTCCTCCATGCTGAGAGCAAACCCTTAGATCAGTAATGGTGAATACTGACACCAAAAGGTTCCTCATCACTGCGGAAAGTGTCATTAGTGTTATTCGCAGGTCCTGTGTTAATGACTGCAACAACTTACACTGAGCTAGGCAGGGACTGATCAGTCACAGTGGTATGATTTCAAGATTTGATAGCTTGGGACTGCGGATGCCAGTTGGAAATGCCCTTTTTTCAAGTAATAGGAAAATTCTGGGTTTTCTGCTTGTTTTTACAGTTCCTGAAGCACCACTGTAACCGACATGGCATAGTTCTCAAAAACGGTGTACATCTACACCACTTCAGCCTGGGTAGCTGCCATATGCCTAATTCATATTGCTGACAGTTTCAGGAGGGTCTAGCCATGGCCACTCATCCCCTCCTGGTTTGGTAGTGGGGAAGAAAAAGGACAGATCTACTCAGTGGGGAGTTGTTGGCTTGGTTTCAGTTTTGTTTGCTTGTTTAAAGTAGCAAGGTCCTTAATACAAAGAATTCAGTTTAATGATTCTCAGCTTGCTGGTGTAGCCTGGGTGCCTGTGCAGACCTGTGCGGTCACTCACGCACTCATGGGTCTCTTGTTTCAGTTCCTCTCCTCCCAGCCTACCCGGCTTCTCCAGCCCCCATGCATCCTTGCCCAGCATCCCTGTGTCTCTGGTCTCGGCTGCATGGCTCTGCTGGTCTTTCCCTCAGGGCAATGTCTGCCAGCCTTGCTGCCAGCTCACCCCAGCCCTCCTGTGTATGCTTGTTCTCTCTCACACTGTTTTTCCCATTCCTCTTCTGAGCTGCTTTGTGTCCAGCCAGAGCCCTGGTTTTCCTTTCTCAGTGTGCTGTTCCAAGAGATGCATTGGGGTGTCACCATGGCTCCTGCTGCAGAAGGGGAGAGCTCCCATTCCCCTCCCTGGCTCCCTGCATCCATGCTGCTTTGCAGCAGCGCTGGGTGCTCATCACACCCTTCATGTGAGCCAGCTTAATGAGTTTAAATGACATAAAATTGTGCCAGCAAAATAGTTTTCTTCGAGGAGAATGACTGAAATGGGCTTGTGGAAGGAGGGCCGGGCACATGCAAGAGGGCAGGGAGGAGAACAGTGCAGCAAGGCCCAGGGAAGCAGCAGCTCAGAGCCCTCCATCTGCCACATCCCTTTTGGGGAATGTTCCCTTAGGGGTCTGTTCCCTTAGGGAACCTCTCGGTGGTGATGCTGCTGTGAGTGAGAGATGTGGGCGACTGGAGCTGCTCTTCCCTGGTTTCAGCACAGTCCCGTGSGGATTCAAAGCGAACAGGTAACCAGAGCTTCAGAAGGTACAATTTGAAATAGCCAGTGTCCCTCTGCACCTGCATATTTTGCGGTTCCTGTATCTGCTCTCTTCCCAAAACTTTATTTTGGGCAGACTATTTGTATGGCAATGAAAAGAACAACCCTGGAAAAAAAGTGGCGTTCCTAACACATTTCAAATCTGTGCTAAAATAACCAGGGAACAAAATTCCTCAAATAAACATTTGCCAGAATTTTTATATAGACAGGCTATGTATTTTTTCCCAGTCATTGGTCTTGGAAAGAGCATAACACACAATTTTTTTTATTGAGCTTTGGGCAGACGATAGGTGATACRTAAAGCCAGGCAGTTAGCTGCAAGGTATGTGGAAGCAAAATCTTTATAATGAGGAGTTTTAATAGTGGCTAATGCTGTTATCCCCAACTATAACAACTGAARGAGCTGGCAAGCAGCATTTTAGTTCTTTTATTTTTAAATTTCAAACTTTTTTTCAATTCTGCTAAAAGATGACCATTTTTGTTTGGATCGTAATAAGTTGTATGAAGTAGGATCTTAAAACTTTTATGTGCAGTCCATTGGGAGAAAAAACAATTGGACACTGAGTGTATCATGTACCTTTTCATGGCAATGCACTGATTTTAATTGTTGGGGGGGAATCAGATTTGTATATCTGAGGTATGAGAAAGAGCAAATGAATTAGTAAGTTGGGATTTAGTACACAATATCCCGATGCAATCTACATATATATTAAGTGACAGAAAAAGGCATAACAATTTCTTAATAGAAAAGATAATCAGGATTTTTTTTAAAGAAAAAGTATGCAGTCCTAAACTTCTACGGGGTAACTTCTACATGTTGCTTTCTCTCCCCGTTAGTATCTCTGAAATAGCTTACCTGCAACTGTAGTCTACTCTTGGACAAGGTGAAGGGGACTCGTAGTAACACTCCCCTTTTTTTTAATAACCTTAAACACGGATGCAGAAGCAGTAGCCTGTGATGGGCAGGAGTGAGGGAGGGAGGTGGCTGTGCCTGGCCCTGGGAGGAGGCGGTGGCCTGTCGGGAGGTCTGAGAGCACTCCAGTGCCGAGGCCAGACGATCAGGGGGCTGTTATCCACTCCTCAGTCACTTGTTGCCTGGGAGACAAATGTAATCCAGGGGTTTTTTTTCCCCCTTCCTTGCTGGTTTTTGATTGGAGCCACTATTGACTTCTGGCTTGGAGGAGGTGTAGTGAAGCAGCACGCCAAGTGTCATAAGATGGAAATTAATCACTAACCGATGGGTCTGAGTTCCAATGATTTCCTTTCCCGTGATTGCGCTGTATATGGGAAGACTAATGACACATCTAAACAGACAGTTAATGAAGCTCTTCACACCTCTGACAGTCAAGAAAGATTCTTAACTGATGACACTTCAGTTTTCTTTTTATTTCTGCTCTCTTGTGTGATTGTGGCAAAACAAAAGTAACTATCTTAAAAAAGGAACTTTGCATGGTTGGAGAGCCTTTGCCTTAAATTGCATTTGTTTTTGCTGCTAAATTGTATATCAGCTCAGTTGCTGTGAAAATATAGCAAATCTGCCTTCCCAGCGTTTCTTTTAATAAGGAGTATAATTCTTCTCAATACTTTTTGTGTGAGAGAGTTTCTATTTGTCAGTGAGATTATTTTTGGCTTTTGCAAGAATATGGGCAAGCCAAACAAATTTAGCTTAACAGTAATGAAAGGTTTTGAAGTTACTCTTCAGTAGTGACTTCATCTTGTAAGGCCCTCGACTTGAACTAACTCCGATGGGTTTTAGGGGGTAATCTCTTCCAGGTAGATGAAAAATCTGTCTTGGAAGTAAATGAAAAAACAGAAGTTTGGAAACAATATGTTGTGTTCCAGCAAGTACAAATAAGGTAGATGGTATTTAAGTGTAGCGCTTTTTTTAAGCTTATCCCATGCTGTAAGGAGTAAGGAATCCAGCAAAGGTTTTCTCCTGAAAAACGTTCCTAGTTTTGTATGTTGCTTGCTTAAAAGGAAATTTTATGTTCTTCTTGCTCTGGCTCTTGGATGGAGCATGGAAGTGGAATTTGAGAGGTTTAGATTCTATTTTTGACTCCGTCCTTTGCCTAAAAAGTCACTTACTAGGCTTATCATGTCAAGTCTCTGGCTTATTGTTCCATGTTTAAAAGAGAGCTAAACATAACAGTCTCCTTTTTGCAAACTGGTTTGAGATGTGTGGTGCACAGCTTTCACCACTGACACCAGCAGCAGATCTTTCGATCACCTGCTGTAGTGCTTTACCGAGACAAAAGCCCAAGAGTCTTGCTTGTTCTCTCTCTGTAGCCCCTTCAGTCTTGGGGGTTTTGGCCATGCAAGGGCCCCGCTTCACCTTGAGAGCTGGAGGAAGTCTACCCTTAGGCTGTTCAGTGGCCTTCTGGTAGAGTTCCCTTGGGAAGCAAGGGGAGAGGTGGGCTTGAACCCTGCCATGCTGGAGAGACTTGACCCCATGTTCCCGGTTCCACCAGAGCAGCATGCAGAAGATGGTTCCTTCTTCATCCCCTCCAGCAGATGTGCTTGTTTCTGAAAGAAAGCGGTCGTGGCTCCTGTGGGCTGTGCCAGCCCCTCTCCTTTTCTTCCAAGCCAAGTCTCATGCAGTGCTGTGGACTTGCTAGATGCTCCCACACAGCCATCCAGTGATGTTGGGCAAAATTTTTCTTTTCCATTTTTCTGTTTTTTTTGGGGGAGGAGAATTTAGTGCTCTGAAGGAGGTCTGTAAGCACTTTGCATGTTGCACTGTGTATCCTAAAGCTGTCCGAGRGGCAGAGGAACACTTAGGAGTTGATAGGGCTCCACAAAGATTACAAGTTTTCGAAAGGAAACAAGTGTCTGGTTTTGGTCTCCCTTGTGGCTTTAGAAAATAATATCCCACTTCTGGTGTGATTTTTTGTATGTGTGTGTTTGTTCTTCAACACATGAAAGTGAGAGCCTTGCTCCACTGATAGAGCTTGGAGTTGAGAAAAGGGATGGTCCTGGGTTGAAAAGCAGCTGGAGGCGTTAGCACAGCCTCCCCCGCCTGTTCCAGAAACCATCAACCTTTACCAAAAATCTTATCATAATGCCTTGAAAGCCTGCCAGTGGAGTTCAGTCAGTAATGGTGTTTGTTTTTACGTATGCTCAAGCAGACCAAGGCTGCTCCTAAGCTATCATTTTGTATGCTTTCATCGTGGAGCCAAGGGAAAGTTGTTTTTCTGTTTGTTTGAGAACTCACACAAAAAAATTCAAAATATCTGCACCCTGACCTCTGACGGGATTGAGACAGGAACTGAAATTGCACTGCTCGTAACTGCAGAATAAGTACTGAATTTTAGTGTAGTCTTCGCATTACAGATTGACTGCTTGGGTTACTCCGTGTGTCCAGAAAGGGTAATTACAGTAACTGTTGTTTTAACGGATCACAATTTCACAACACCCTTAAATGGTTTAAACTTTGGTTATACTGTGGGCTTTTTTTTATTTTGGGTTTTTTGGGTATTTTTTTTCCCCGTAGGGGAGAAAAGATGATTAATTTCCTCTTGTAGTATAATGGCACTGATGTCATGTGGTTGAAGGATTAAGTCCTTTTATTTTTAAAACAGTTGCTAGGGTGTTTAAACCCCTCCTTTTTAGCCCTGTTTCTTGTTAGTATAATAGCAAAAGGGAAAGAAAATCACTTTTCTTCAAAGTTTCCATTTAACAGTAACTGTAGCTTCTTATTTTTCCAATATGGGGTAATGGGGAAATTGCCAGATATTATTAAGTCATATTAACTAGTTACAAGAAGGGGGGGGGGGGTGTGGAAAGGAAGCAAACATTCATTCTTACTTTTTTCCCCCCCAGAAGCCTGATTTAAATAATACAGTTGCAAAATGTTATTAATGGAGCAATATTCTCTGGCAAGTTCACTTCTGTCAGACAAAAAACCCAAACCCACTGCTTTTCCTGACAAATACTGCTAAGTAAATAAGGCTATGCCATTAGATCAAATATTTGATTTTTTTTTTAATTCTTTTTTCTTTGCAGAGTATTGGAAAGGGGTCCTTGTGGTGTATAGACCCAGAATATAGACAAAATCTTATTCAGGCTTTGAAAAAGACACCCTATCACCCATACTCGCATGTGTTCAATACACCTCCCACATCTCCTCAGGCATATCAAAGGTAAGAACTAGATACATTTTACAACTCTAAATGTTTTCATCCAGTGTTGCGTATGAATCTTGGGTAAGACGTTAAATGTAATTAAGCGTTGCAGTTTGGAAATGTGCTAGCGAAGAAAGCGCAGGAGCGCTGGCGGCAGCCTGGCCTTGCTCAGCGTGCGTCCGGGACGCCTTACCTGCCCGTCCCCCTGCCTGGCGGCAGCGAGTCCCCRAGCGGAGCTTGCAGTCCTGCTCCGGCATGAGCCATGGAGCCTTTCGGCAAAAGGACGCCTGAAATTAAAATGCATGGAAGCAAACGGAGGGCTCTGAAGTGTACACTTAGTCCTTTTGCAGTAGGTGAAAGCACAGTACCCTCGCTTGGATGAGGTGGGCTCATTTTTTTCCCCTGAGCATGCTGTGGGGCTTGTGTTGCCTGTGCAACCGTCAGGTCTCCAGGCGAGCCCTGCGCCCAGGTGACTTCAACAGCCTTTGTCGTAGTTACGCACTCCCTGCGCCAGTGCCTGCCCTCAGGGGTATCCCAAGGGGCGTGGGGGAGAGCAAGAGCCATTCTGCCTTGCTTCAGTGAAAAAGGCATGGGGCGGGTTTTTTCATTTGGTTTGCATTCGTTTTTGATCTGGCCCTTGCTTGAGACTAACATTAGCGAAGGAGGAGAGAGAATCTATGACTGCCATCCGCCAAGGGGGGAAGCAAACACCGGGTTTTGACACAACTGCTTTCTCCTCACTGGTAATTCGGAAATTGTTTTCTTCACTTTTTCCAAATGCGGCAGCGTGTCACGGCTGGGTGAGAAATGCTGGTCATGGCCAGCACCGTACYGCACCCCACAAAACCAGGAAGGTGTCTTTAACCAGCCGTAGCGGGGGTCAGCAGCATCACCAGGACTAAAAAGTGACTGTGATGGCTCTGGTGGAGTTTGGGGCTTTTGGGGGGTTATTTTTTTCCGGAGCAGTTTCAGCGTTTGTGCTGCGGCGGGGCGCAGCGGCGGGAGGGGCCGGGGGCGAGAAGGGGGACGCGGGGCTGGCGCGGGAGAGGCCGCCGCCGCCCRCCCTTGCCGCCCGATGAGCGTGATGGTCGCCATAGCAACGCGGGCGTCTCCCTGGCAACGCGTAGCCCAGACGGGTGCCGTTGCGTCGCGGGGCCGCGCGGCGCTGCCTGGCGAAAGGGCCGGCCGTTGGGGCTCAGCCGCGCGCCGTTGCCGTGGTAACGGGTAATCCTGCGCAGCAACGGCAGCCGCTCCGAAAGTTTTTTGAAAATGGGGCTCCTGTAGCGGGTTTGTGTCCGCGGAGGTGAGGAGACGTGCAGCCGCTGGCGTTTTTCCCCTGTTCCGAACCGCGCGGCTGGCGTGGGCCGGCGGCAGCGCGAGGTGGCAGGAGCTGGGGGTTTCCCCAGGCGGCGGCAGAGCTGCAGCGCCGGCCCCTCTAGCTGGTGTTCCCTGTGGAGCTCGAGGAAAATATTTTCCGTAGTACCACCTTTACAAGGGATCTTTTCACTTTTACTTCTCCCCTTCTCCCAGCAATCCCACCGCTACTGTGCTTTGCAGGACAGAAAAATAATTTGGATAATGGCATTAAAATCATAATTTGCGTGTTTGAACAACGTGCTTGTTTCCAGAGCCTCRCTTCATCATTTCTGTTGCCTTTTTAAGAGTATTTTAATTATGCCCATACAGATTTATTCAGAGATTCTCATATCAAGTAAAAGTGTAACGCGCATCTGACATAGAAATGGAGGGATTTTGATCCCTTCTAATCCCCACAAGCAAAAAAATCCAGCAAACACACGCAGTTGAGAGCAGGAGGATCTCTGATTTTTTTATGCTTGAAGTGACTGTTGACTTAATGGGTCGGGTTTGCCAGAACCRCTTTGCAGTTTGCTGGCAGACGTTGCCTGCAGGAGCTCACAGAGAGCTTTTCCAGGTTAGGTTGAAGGAACCAATGCAGCGGCGCTGGCGTGAGCTGCCCTTGCGGGGACGAGCCCGTAGAGATGCCCCAGCAGGGTGCTGGGCATCAGGGAGCCTGCCCCGGCGCAGCTGCCCTGCATCCTGCACAGCCGAGCGCCCACTGCTCTCCCGTCCTCGCTGCGGGCAGCAAAGGGTGCCTGTGGAGCCACAGACCTTGGGCAGAAGTCGTGCTGTCCTCTTCTAGTGGGGTGGGTGGCCAGAACCTCATAGCCTTTTTTCATGCGTGCGAGAGGAGAGGTGTACTGGCACATGCCAAACAGCGTGGGATTTAAGAAAGTGTTTTGAAAGACTGCCTGCTTTTACTGATGCCCAGATGTAGCTGGGCAAATGGCAAAGCTATCTTCTGCGYGAGGGAGAGGGAGGGTGCTACCAAAACACCCGCCAGTGAGTCTTAAAACTGAAAGGGAAACTTCCTTTCCTTAGAAACCATTGGATGTCAGAGCTGCTGCTACGCTGCTTGTGCTGCCAAGTGCTTTTGAGTCTTCCTTGTAACGACTGCATCATAAACCAAAGAGCTTGCGTGGCTGCAGGAGCAAATGCCTCGCAAATAGAGGCCCAAAGGAGGCTGGGTTTTGTATGAAGAAATTGTGGTCTCACTGTTATTTTTAGCTGGGTATCTTTCAGCAATTCCACTGTCAAATAAAACTTAATCTTTCCATGGTCTTTTAAAATATTTATTTATTCATCCACTAATGACTGGTGAAACATCAACACAAGGCTAGTCTAGGCCATCAGTGACTGCTGAATTAATTTAAATATGCATTGGCAGTTAGTTGGCGAAATAATTTTTTTGAATATATTTCTGGTACATTCACAAGGAGTTGAACATTCCCTGTGTGTTTGGAAAGACAGTAATCCCGTACGTATGTGGTTGCTTTCTCATGTGTACAAAGACTTCGGCAACAGGTAGAAAATGTAAATCCACTCCGCCATCATCGGATCTCCAGAGCAATACATCGTCATAGTAACAAATTCCAAGGGAAATTTTTCTGATGGTGAAGGTAGTATGTCTAGAAAAAGTCCTTGGGTGGGAGAGGTTTTGCTGTCCATCCATCTTACATAACTGAATCCCACAACTAAGAGAAACTGTGTCACCTGATATTAATGAAATATATCTGGAACCAGATAATTCGCCAATATTACTCCTGCCTCTAGGAACGGGATTAATCGGAGGAATTACAAGGTTTATAAGGATCAGTTGATGCAATTCCACAGGGGCAGATTGATCTATTGCTTGTCTTCATCCGATGTTTTAAAAGAATAAGGATACACAAATGAATCACATGTTCTGTTTGGTATCTGCGTAAGCAGCTTAGGGGTGAATTGAGCACAGAGTGGAGGAATGTATTGTAAAAATATCCCAAGCAAGATGAAGTTTGGATTACATTGGGCTCCCTATATAGAAGACCATAGTTTCRGGGGAAAAAGCAACCTTGCAGTGTTTGTACATAAGAAGGAATTTCATACTACAGTTGTCTGAATTGCTACTGCAATTCAGGGTGAAGAAGATTATCCGTAAGCTTTAAGAAGAAGAATGTAGCAATGTGAATGATTTAATTTTAATTGGGTTGGATGTGTATTCTTAAAAAAACAAAACTCATGCCAAACCAAAAAAGAAAAAAGGGTTTTTATGTAGTTCTTCTAATTGAAGCATATATTATGTCATTTACCATGAATTTCAAGAGTGAACTAAAACTGTTACACAGCGTTATACAGAAAAAACGCTCCTTTGCGTGGAAAAATTGGTGCTTTAGTCTAATGTGTTTCTTTTTAAATATTGACAATCATGTTGGCAATAGTAACCTTGAAATATATTTATAGACACAAACTTTGTTAAGTGACTGTGGAAGTCAGTGCCCTGGTATTTCATCTGTATGTTTTATTTCCAGTTTTCTGACTCTAACTGAACTAGGTGGAATTTTCTCTTCCGGTAGTGCTTTGAGGAGATCTTGAAATGGATTTTTCTTTCCTCTGAATGTGTTACATCAGACTAGTTCTTAATTGTTTTCAGCAGTAGAAGGAGAAATACTACCAGGAAATGTAATGTAAAATAATRGAATTGTTAGGTTCACAGATGCATAAGAAATTTTTGAAGATGACCTTCTAGGAGTGTTGGCTGTGTCCCTTTACAGACTTGTGGAGCATTTTTCCACTGCTTTCCATTTTTCCAGTGTGTTTTGCTAATTGTAGTTTGTTAAACCAGTGGCAAATGTTGACACATCTGTCCTAAGCTGCCTATAACTGATGAAATTGGAAACGTGCCCAAGACAGAAACTGAAGAGTGGTTTCCTTCTTGCATTGCCCCAGCCTGCCTGTTCGTAAAGGCTTCATTGGGTTCCTTGTTGATTTGCTCCTTCCCATTGAAACCACTCCCTGGGTGAGCTTGGTTGGTATGTTCTGCCTTAGGAAGGGTTGAGACGCCAGTTAGTCCTGAACTAGATTTGTGCTTGGCTTTGGACACGGAATTCTGCACACTTCAAAGCACTTTAATCAGAAAAATATTCTGCCTCTCCTGGTGGGCATCACTGCATTTTGGCCAGGTTGCCCTCTGTAGAAAGGGCTTGAGTCTTGCAGGGCTGGAACCAACAGGAAAACGTGTAGCAAAAACTCAACTGCAGTGTGATTTCAGTTGTTGGAGAGCAGAGTCGGTCTGCAGTCAGTGTATGTGGTGCCTGCCAGTTGTTTGCAGAGCTGCCCCGCTGCACTGCTGGGCTCCCGGCTGGTGCTGCAGCCTCAGCGGCTGGGAGGGACCAGGCCCTGCAAGAAGCCGGGAGAAAACCACCTCTGCTTCTTGTGTAGAGTCACTTTCCAGAACAGTATTTCATTTAAATGTGTGTGGCTTCGTGACGTGGTTTACCTTTCCCCTTCCCTCGTTGAAGTGTACGGTACAGGCATAGGCCAGTGGATCACAGAGGGCCTGCAGCAGGTACATGAGTGACCAAATGTTTTATGAAACTTCACTAGTCTGGGATTTGAAAAATTTGGAGTGGCTTCTGTTTTATTGGATTTAGTGTCTCTTACTACTGTTTCCTGCTGCTGCTGGTGGCTTCCCTAAAAATGCTAAACTAAGGATGAGCTCCCTAAACGTTCATCACTTCTCCAGTGTCTTGTCTTTTGAGACCTGTTTCTGATAAAAATGTTTTTCCTTACTCTCTACCCTAAGGTAGAGAATAAGACAAGGGGACTTTGTGATTATGAACCCCTATGTAACTTTCGAAATTTATCGGGAGGCATGATTTCAGGAAAAAAGCTTTAGCCGCCAGGACCTGCCATCGCTGCAAGCCTGTGGTAAACAGCAGGAGAGGTGGCCTGGACGTGCTTACATTTGGATTTGAACTAAAAAAAATTGCATTTACCTATTTTGAGGCTGAAAACACACAGTCTTACCACTCTTAGTCCTAGCTTTTTGCTTCCATCTCTCCAGTACACGTCCTCCCATGACGCCGTGAGGAGGGCGAGGGGCGGCCGTGCCACCGGAGCTGCCTGGGCAGCGCCTGTGCGGGGCCCTCCCTGTGCCCGCGCCTCCTGGCCCCCCCGTGCCTCCTGGCCCCCCACGCCTCCCGCGCGCTGCTGCAGCAAAAGCTCTCGAGCGGTCACTGCCGCGTGCTGCCGGTGCGCGGCTCGCATACAGCCCGCTCAGGATGGGCAACTTCGAAGCTGTTACACGGACGGGAAACAGACAAGTGTTCCCTGCCAAGGAGGGCTGTTGTAGATCAGCTGCTTAGGAGAAACTGCTGTTACTGGAACAACTCCTTCAAATATCTGTGGGGTTTGGCTTTACTGTCACAAGCTTCACCCTTTYGCATGTTTATTGAAGCTAAACCTGCATCAAAGTCATTATGTTGTAGGTTATCGTTTTGGACAATGTATAAGCGCTGTTTTTATCCATACACTTTATAAGTGGAGATCAGAACTGATCTTCTGTGGCCATTTGGTGAAGCTGGTGAACCTTTTCCCATTCACTGAAAACTTTGAAGCACTGAAAGACACTACAGGGTGTCTCCCTGCAAGAAGGGACTTAGAAAAGAAATTAATTGGTTGTCCTTTGCAGTCTGGAAGCACAGATTTAATTCTGTATTACTGGTTTTGCTTTCAATAGGAAATGAAGCTGACCATAGAGCAGTCTAATACGAATTTCTGTGCATGTTGCAACCCCTTTATCAAGATTGATCTAGATATTTTACTTCCTGCATAGAATCAGAATGAGTTTTCTTCTCTTGGTGTGATGTTAAGGCGGAGTCTTTGGGGAATTTTGTTTCACTGTTTTTGTAATTCAGACATCACAGAGAACACAAGTTCTTCCAAATTGTGCTCTCTGACACCATAACATGTCTTGGTCTGAAGAGCATCTATACTTTGGGATTATGCTGCTTTATTTCTGTTTTCTGGCAAGTTAGAGAACATCGCTTCTGCTTCATGCCAGGTAGGAATAGCAAAGAAAAAAGAACTTTTGCTTGAGTGGATGTCTGTAATGCTATCAGTGCATAAATATTTGAGGATTTGCCAATCCAGGACTTGTTTTCTAACATATTCTTACCAGCTCTCTAGCCAGTAGACTTCTGTGATATGGGAAGTATCCCATTGAGCATAGTTTCAGAAAACAAAACAGATCAACTCTTACCTTTTGAAGGGAATTTTCTTGTACATTATAGTATGAGGCAGGTGGAGGGGAGGGAGATAAATTGGCAAAGGTGGCAGCAGATCCTGGACAGAAAAAGAAGAGCAGAAAGTCCAARTCTGCCCTCTTTCACACAAGTTTCATGCATCCTTTCTGCAGCACCCTTGTGCTCAGCAGGAGTGGCTGGTGGAAATACAAATAACTCTCTAATCMTGTCTTCATTCCTCTCAAAATTAGATAAATGCTTCTGAGCCTTCTCAGCTGAGATGTTTTCGATTCTTTCTCATCCATACCCCCAAAATAGTACGAATGTCTTGTTTCCCATTTGCCGAATACATAAAGATTTGGTTGAGTCTTTGTTTTGGCTGCGTGTTTGCAGACCTGTGGTGAAGAACTGTAAAGCAGCATCCTTAGCCTGTCATGTTTCTCTAGATGCAGGGCAAACACCAGCTCCTTGCTTTACACTGTTATTATTCATAGCCCCATTTGTTGAACAGTCTTCCCAGTTACTTGGCTTTTTAGGCTTTTTTTTTTTTCCCCTCCTCTGTGCCTTCTGTAGATAAATACAGCCTTATTCCAAAGACAGCTTGGAATGGTACCATAGATATTTCCACTTCAGTTCATGAGAAAAGGGAAGTCTAGGGATATGTTTTGAAAATTTTGTTAGTTTGTTTGTAAATCCCTCTCTCACTGTGGATATTTCCCTGTGAAAATTGTTACAGTAGCCTCATTGATAAAGCTGTGAATTACTGACTGCAGAAACTTGGAACCACATGGGTGCTTCTGAGATGGTCTCCTGCAACTCCCCATCCCTCTTCTTCGCTGTCCCCAGGGTGTGCTTTTGTACAGTTAGGGCATGCATTGCACGGTGCAGGGGCCATATGGTACAGCAAAAGCAGAGAGCATGGGGCACACCTCTCCTTTGGTTACTTGGCAGCGTTCAGTCCATCGCTCACCCTTCGTCCCATTAATAGCCATTGCATCACTGTTACAACTGCAGCAGTTGTGTGGATGGGGAAGCCTGTGTAATGCAATTCAATAACAGTTCACTGAAATTTTAGCAGTTGAAAATTAGGACTCGGGAACAAGTGTTTGTGTGATGAACAGTGACTGACATGAGCACCACGTTTGTTAATCGTACGGTGTTACAGCAGTGGAAGTCATCTGACTTCTGCATTTGAAAACATAGACTCATGAAGCTTGGGAAACCAGAAATAGTATCATGATGTCTCACATCTTGCTGCTCTTGGATTCAGAAAAGGTTTTTTTATTTCCAGAACTCAAGTTAAATATTCTTTCTTTTTTTTTTCTTTTAGATTTTCTTTACTTCTCTATTAGTTATTGGACTTCTTCCCTTTGGTTCCTTTAGTAAGAAAGATTTACAGGGAAAGTCACCTTATTCGCAGTTCTGTTGTGAGACTGACATTCTTAGAACAGTTTCTAATGTCATATTAATAGTAATAAACTTTCTACAAGTAAAAAAATGTTATGATAATTTCAGAATCTTTCAAACAGTAGGGAAGGGGTGGCTGTTCTGTAATGGTTACTCTTGTGATTTTAAGGCATTCTGCAGTTTAGCTCTTCATTATTTATTTAATATTTGTTCAGACTCAAAGTAAGGTGCATTGATTATTTCCAAGAATTGCAGCTCTGTCTTAAACAAAAACCTGCGTGGACCTTTCATCCTTTTACCTGACATTTGAATGTATATTGGGGAAGAGAGAACATGTTTAAAGTGTGATGGATCTGTTGCAGTTTATGTGAAACTCCCAATATTTGTGTAACTAATTCGTTCCATATGTAATATCCTTCTGAGAAAGTCAGTTCTGCCCATGGATTCAATGACCTTGGCTAAGGAAGGATGCCAAACAGACTTGATCTCATCGTGGTGGGACAGTCCACTTGAGTCCAAGAGCTGGAGGAACTGCCTGCAAGTGGCCCGGCTTCTCCCCAGGTCATAACAGAAAGTGACAACTGTGCCATAAAAAAAATGGTTTTTCATAGAGAAATGTCCTGGGAGATGAGCATGGCCAGTGAGAATCAATTCCCCTTTTATCTGCACAATGTTAGTGAGAAGCAGAACATGAGAGGGTCCCATTTCGTTGCTGTTCACTGTGTGATTGTGGAAAATCCTGACAAGGTGGGGTCCAGGTGATCAAGGTGACTCATCTGGCCTTGGGTTACCCATCAGAGGTAAAAAATTGAACTAGACCATGGACCTTCAGCCTCGGCTCTGGGCCAGCTGGCAGAGAGTGGGGAGATCTTGAGCTTCAGGGGAAGGTGGACTGACCTTCAGACCTTGCAGACCAGGTCGTCTTTGTCCTGAACAAAATCCTCTCTGGCTTCCTCATCTCCCAGTCATAGGTGGCACCTGTGTACTAAGTGAGGCTTGTCACAGTAGTGTTTCCAATTATTTTATACATATGATTAAAAGAAAAGTGCAGTTGCATTTCATACATGTGTTAGGTGCCCACGTAATCCCTGCCTGTGTATCTGACCCAGTATTTCTCAAAGTACCAATCAGTCTTTCTGCAAATGATTTTTTTAAAAAGCACAGGTGTCCTAAACGTGTAGAGCTTTTCCACTGTCATATTGCAGTGCCAGTGGCCCTGAATCTTGAAGTAAAAGGCAGTTCCCCTTGGAAGCTATTTCTTCAGTAAATATTTATTCTCAGATAAAAAGCTCAAAACAAGTTTCAACGGGTTAGCCTTTTTGAATCTTTATTAGCCAACACACTTTTTCTGGGATATGTATGGTATCCCAGCGTATAGATATGTGTATATACAGTATGCTGTATAGTATAGTGTAGTATAGTATCTATATATAGTTCGGTATGCTTTCTGGAGAAGGCAGGTTTTTTAATTTGTTTAAGAAAGTAAGTTTCAGGATAAATTTGTTTGTTAATATTTGAATGCTTGAATCATGATTTTTTTTCATCATCATTGCCAGTTATGACTTCACTTCTGATATCATAAAACCTCAGCTCAGGGCTGGAGTTGCCACATGCAGGTCGTGATTAGTGACCATGTTTTTTGTGACTTCTATAACTCTCTTCATCACCATGATACCTGGATTTCTGTTGTATCCAGGTTTTAATGTGTGTGAATCCATCCTCTGATTGTATGATCCTACCATGTAAAAGTGATATTCCTCCCATTTTGATGGAACTGGGTTTTGTATGAAGAAAACTATTTTGCTAGAGTTATTTCCTTTCACAGGAACTTCTGTGGCTCAGAGGAATAAAAACCAAAAGGGCTTAAACGGTGTTAAAATGTCTCATTTTGAAGTTTTAGAACAAACAGCATGGAGTCTTTTTCCATACTGAAACTTTTTTACACTTGGGTTTTGAATTTTGACTTGGATAAATTGAGCTGCTTGTTTCATCAGAATGAAGTACTTATCTAAAAAACTGTTTTTTGGAGGAGGTGGGGGGTTTTTAGTGGAGAAATTTCTATCCTCCGCAATGCCCTGTTTGGCTGGGAAGAGACTGCCTTCCCCACACGTTCACCTGTTTGTCCCAAAGTAAAAAGACAGGAGGTGAGAGCTACGGCTCTTTTGCTTGTCCGATGTGTTTTATGCTACAGTGGCCTGATAAAATGTTCCTTCCCCTTTCCCCTTGCAAAACAGAAGTGCTTCTTGTTTTTATTTCAGTAAAGCCATGATGAAACTCTGAAGGCTATATTTTATTATTTGTACTGTATTTTTTCACAGATGTTTTGACTTAATTTTGAGAACCCCGCAGTTGTTTAAAGAAAATCTGTCAAGCAATTGTGGTACATCTAAACATAAATGAGAATTAAGAGGCTGTGTTTTAGATAGATTTCAAGAAACTCTCTTGTTGGCTTTCTTTCTGTTCCAGGTGGCCCTGAAGGCARTGTGTATGTGTGCGGTGCTCATCAGTGGCATTTCTAATGTTTCTAACTTATGAAACTGTTTGTAAAATGCAGCATTTGCCCCCYTTTTTTTTTTTGCTACTGGTTAAAAAAAGGGGGAGGGAGGTTTAGACAGTGTGTAAATTAGTTAGTGGAACTTGCTACCACAGGAAAATGCTGAGGCTAAGGATTGCGCAATAGTCGCCCAAAAGGTGGCGTTTTGTTTAACTACCACATCCAGAGCTAATAAAAAAGCATCTGGAAGAGAATATTAGACCTCGTGGGGTTTTTAGTTTTAAATCAGTCTCGCCCGTATTTTGAATCCGTATGGGCTGTAGTAGCAAGCASAGATTTACCGTGCTGTGCCGCTCTTCCACTTTCTGTGAAACTTCCATCTCTGGCCTTGGGTCATGGAAACCCTGGACCAAACTGGCTGTTGGTTTCATCCAGTTTGGTGGTTTTGATGTTGTTGTACTTTTGATAAGACTCCGCGTTTTGAGTGTGAGGCTTTTTTTCCCTATGATGGTATGTTGTTCTAGTGCTAAATGTGCAAACCTCTGGGGGTTTCAGTGCACAGGTGTATGTATATACAGTGTACTTTTTATGTCAAAAGGCAGCCTGGCTGCCAGGGAAGCTGCTCTGTCTTGTGCTTAGAAACAAAACGTACTGTTCTACTGCAGGTGACCTACTTCCATTACAAAGGAGTAAATACAGCAGCAGTGATAGGAGAATTGCTTGAGACAGCTAGTCTGAAGTGGGTTTGTGTAAGCAGTTTGACTAGCAAACACATTAGAGACGTTCATTTTGTTTATGAGTAACTTGCAGATACTAGAAGAGGAGCATTGGTAAGGTGCAGCCTGGCTCTGCTGCTCAGGGTGAAGTTGGCTGGGTTGTCACGTACACCCGTGTAATCTGTTTACAAAGGAGCATGGTTTCCGCCTCCGTGTTTTAAGATCGTTTTTTTCCTTTGTGAAAGGGGAATGGCTGAAGAGATTGGCCATCTCAGATACGAGAGTGTATCAGAGTTTTATAAAAGATCTTTCCTTTCTTTTCATCCTGAGTCATTTCTGCTTTGCTGGCAATCTCCTGTTAATTGCCAGAACTCGCTCTGTGGGCTCATGCGTGTGCCTCAGTTATGTATGGTAATTTTTCATTGCTCTGCTCTTCAAGCATCCAAGATTGCACAGCCAATGGGTCTTGCTAATACAAATGTAAATCTATTTCTTCCTTGGCTTGCTGCAGCATGCGTGCACTTGTTAAATTTTCTTTTCATTAGCTTGTATGACATATTTTTGGTATTAGTATCAGTGCTATGTGGACTTTTGTTTGTGAAAGTGGAATAACTGTAGTTTACTATTCTGCCCTTTTCAAAGGTAGTAGTTGGTGTCCAACTTTATACAGCTGGTGTTTTTTTGCATTTGTTGCTTATGGCCCCGTGTACCTGACTGCTATTGCCAGTTGTTCTCTGTACTGCAGTTTTTGACCTCACTGATGGGTTCTCTGTGTTGTCTGCCTGTATAATATAAATATTGCAGAGCTCTATGCCTCTCACTGCTATTTTCTGTAACTATTTTTATCAGGATTCCATTATATATCATTCCAAAAGAAATTCTGTTCAAACAGAGGTTACAGGCTTGATGGAAAACTTCCTAAGGTTAGTTTGAAGAACTAAGATGCTCGGAACAGATTCTCTTTTGTTTGACGCTTTAACATCAGTGTTTAGAAGTGTATATAATTCTGGGGTTTAGTCTTGTGTAAGTGTGGTGGTGTTTCTMAGACAGAATATGTGAAATTTGGAAAAATTAATGGCATAGTAATGCAGATACTGAAGACTGAGTTATTAAAAACACAGTGATGCTTTAAAATGTCCATGCAGCACTGGGAATTCATAACTGATGGCAGTGCAGGATATAGGTTCCAGTAAAGATATATGAAAAAGAGATGTAAATTTAGCAAATTCGGGGTTATTTGGGTGGCATTAACTTTTATGTTTAATCTGGATTAGCAAATGGAGAAAAAAATGTAAACAAAAAGGAACTGGGTTACTTTTAATTATGTAACTTTCCTGAAAAGACCTTTTTTTCCAGGCAGCTGTCTGATCAATTGCAAAACTTGTAACAGCTTCCCAAGTATTTAGGTTCTCTATTAATTGGCGTTCCTTCTCTATATGAAAAATTGTTCTCTCGTTAGCTGTTTTGCATATGAAAGAAGAAGACGACCATTTTTCTCATGAGATTAAAAAAATAAAACAATTAATTAGAATGAAATAATTTTCTAAACTTAAGGGAATTAATAACAAACAAAGCTTCTGGAGTAGCCAGCTTTTATTTTGCTACTTGCAAGTATAACATAATGCAAAAGGAAGACTTTATACAAACACATTTATTCCATGATAGTTTAAGAGCCATAGTCAGCTATATTGCTAAAGCGATGTAGATCTTTTGGTTATTAAATATATTTTGCTGCTTTTGCCTTCAGATGTAGAAATAGACTTGCTCAGATTTGGGGGAAAAAGAGAGTGGAAATTTGTGCTGGAAGTGCTAGAACTCGTCTTTTTCTGTCTCCCTGGGGATATTACCATCAAAACCCTGCTTTGAAAACAGGGGGAAAGTTGTATTGATGAACTCTGTATTTTGTAATGATATGGAGCAAGAGCTTTAGGAGTTCAGTTTGTGTTGAGTGGCACTGCCAAAAAAAAAAAGTTTATTTTGCCTATTTCTGTGCCCATTTGCCATCCTTGGTTCGCTGTGGTGGGTATGAGATGCCCCTGAGAAGAGTGGCTAGCACTCCGTAGGTGGTACTCTGGGGCACTACAGTTAAAAACCCCAGTAGCAGTTGCCGTCTGATCAGTTAAAACCCCCCAAACTAACAGAGGAAACTTTTCACAAGATGTTTGGATTTGCTACTGAGTTTGCCCTTTGGCAAGTCTAAGACAACAAAAGCATATTTGGGCTTTGACCATACCACACCAGGCAGTGGCATGCAGCAGTTTCCAGACTGCTTCTCAACCAGCTGCCTGAGGACCCTGGGAGCAGTATCTTCTGATTGCTCAGCAGAGGGTTGGTTTTGGGGTTTGGGTTGGTTTKGGGGTTTTTTCCTTCTTTTTGTATTTTCTTTGTTTTTCCTTTGCAAAGTCATTTTAAGATGCTCTTGCTGCTCTAGTACAATAGCAAACTGTCCTCTCAGTTGTGCTAGCGAAGACATTTGTGAAGCTGCACTGTAAATGGGATCGTGGTGATTTGTGTTTATTTTTGTTTTTTTAAGGGATCGGGACTAGTCAGGGAGGGATGAGGGCTTTCTTAAAGGATACCTACCATAGAAAATGTCATTGAACCATAATCTCACTGAAGCTAGTTGGATGGCATAGTGCTGTGCTAGTAAAATTATGCTGCGTCTGGCTCTCAAAGCAGGGTTTCTTCACAGAAGAGCATGGAGGCATCATCATGTTTAGTGTTGACACAGGTGTATTCTGGCAGGTGAGTGCTACAAACCTGCTTTAAAGGTTTCCTGACTTGCAAACCTGTGTTCTCAAGWCACTTACATGCTATAGAAAAGTTTTCCAGTGCTGGGTAAAGCAACAGTTGGGGAGAGAGGTGCTGCACCTCAACTTCATGATTCCTCGGTCTTCACAAGCTTGGTGAGAGAGGGTAATTCGCATTGCACAGTTCAGCAATCTGCTGCATCTCTCAGCATATGCTCTAATGCAATAGCAGTAGAGCAGGCTGGGCTGGCACAGCAGTTTGGACCGCACCGAAGCGGGCAAATGCTACCCGGGGACTCCAACTTGGGGAGAGGGGACTGATGGCAGGAACTGATCTTCACTTGCTGTCTTCTGATTTCCAGTTTTCAAACTGCAAGGTGGAAAAGGGAGGTTGCTTTGATGCTATAAACAAGTTAACAGTATCCCTCTGTGAACGCAGGTGCTTGGTTTTCACAGGGRTGTCTTTCTGGCTCTGTTGTATTGCTGTTGTGAACAGACTTTGACACTTGGGTGGAAAACTTGCCATTTTAATAGCATGTGAGGAGGAAACAAGTACACAGACTCTGGCTTATCTTTCCCTGGTCACTGACCAGGYGCAAATAATGAACTTACTAGACTAAATTAATCTCTTAAAGGAAATGGTTTGAAATCCATCTGKTAGAGTGCTGAGAAGCAGACTCAATAAAATCCTAGAAAATTGACTGTAGGAAGGAGTTTTCTGTTGGCAGAAAGCTGAATTGGATGACCTGAGGAGAGTCCGTGGTCTGAAATTTCTGATGCAAAGGCGAACAGAAATCAGCAATGAATCCTGAACACAAGGTTTGCAAACTGCATTTTCAAGAGATGGAGAATTTAAATGCACTTGTTCCAGCTGATGTTCTGTAACATGATTCCYTCAGCAAGGTGTCGCTCCGTGGGTGGCTTTAGTGTGGTGGGGGAACCTAACATTCAGAGGATGGTAATAGCACAAAGCTAAGCATACTTATTACCCGTCTTAATTCAAAAGCCACCAAGACACTGCCTGATCTCAAGCTATGGTGCAAATGAAGAAAAATTATCAGCAATTTCAGCTGTGTATTCAAGCCTGCTATTGATTTCTGTGACCGGAGATAAATTACAAGCTCCTACTGTATGGCTGTTGTGTACCCACACCCTTTCTAGAAGCTGCTTGCAGAAACAGACTGTGCTTTTTTCTCCAGATAGTCAGATGCTGGCTGAGTGTGCCAAGGAGTATGCCTTTTTACGCAGAAACCTTTGGTGTTGCCTCTTTGCACTAGCAGTAAATTCCCTAAATCTAGTGAGACCTTGTGTGCTGGCTTCTGCAGGAGTCTTGGCACCTGACAGCCCATCTCTTATTGATGCTCCACAAGAAGAGTTGATCTTTGAGGAGGGCAAGGAGAGTTTTATCTTTTTCCTTTTTTAATGCTGACATGTTCTTCATAGCATACCTGCTTGAAGATGCCTAAAGGTGTGCAGTAGTGAATGAAGGTGTGGTTGTAGTCGCAATTGCGTTTAAACTTCAGAGCAGCCCTTGGGGGTACGATGGAAGCAATGTATATCTCATCAGATGGAGTTTCTTGTGTTGTCCTTCAGCTTCCAGACAGTAGAAGACACTGTACAGTATCTAAGTGTCAAAACTTCTTGTGGACTCTTGGTGATGCAGTCCTACCAGCTTGAAAAACTTTTGAAGCTTTTGGCTTATTTTGCCTGAATCAGAACTCAAGGTTAGCCTTAGGTTTGCTGGAAACAAATGTCTTGGAAATAGCTTTTTTTTGTGGTTTTGTTTTAATGCACTTGCTAGATTGACTTTTCCAATTACAGAAAAACTAATTTTGCTTCCAAGTCTGGCTGGGAAGTGGTCAACACCGATAGTCCCTCGGTAAGAGATGTCATTGTTCCTTTTTGGCACTACCTGCAACTACAGTCATTAGCTGAAAAGTAGCAGGCTTTCTTAAATCTCCTCTTTGCTCGTTATTCTTCAGGGAATTGCATTCTGGAATATTTCTTAAATAAAGGCTGTTCTTTCACCACATCGACTTGGTCCTGTCACGTTGACGCATTCCTCGGTGGCGGCGGCATTGCCGCGGTGCTGGAGGTGAGGTGTGCAGGGCGCTCCCTCGCTTCTCGCCTCCTTCCCGCTGCCGGCGGGGCTCCGGTGACGCCGGCACTGCCTGTGTTGCCCTGCGGGCGCGGCCGGCGGGGCTTGGCCCGGGCACGGCGCCCTGCTGCAGCCTGCCCTGCTGCAGCCTGCCCGGCCCTCCGCCTGCCCGGCCCGCAGGTCGGCCGCAGACTTGTGGAGCTCCTTGAGCAACAGTGAAGCGATTCTTTGGCGCTGCAAAATCTTGCTGCTCACGCTGTGCAATTTAAAGACAAAATGCTTCCTGCTAATTATTAACAGTTACTCTGTAGGAACAAACTCATTATAAGGGCGCTGAACCCTGGCCCGCCGTCCTTTTCAGCACCTGAACAATGCGAGAGGGAGGGGGAAGAAACAGCGAGAGAAACTGGAGTGCTCACACCAATTAGTCCCGAGATTAGTCCTGAAAGAGGATTGCAATTTCAAGGCCAAAAAGAGTAGGGAGTGGGTAAAAGGATTTGAAATGAGATTATAGGACCTAAAAGCGCCTTTCTTTTGTTAGGGAAATAATTCAGCAGTTTTGCTCGAGCCAGTGAGACAATCCAGTTTAGTGGCTGAAGTAGGAGATTGTGTCCTGTTGCTTTTTAAGGTTCTTTTGACTAAGTTGATCCCCAGTTGCACTTGTTAGTGCTTCCTGCGAAATCAAAGTGTTTTCAACAAACAAACAAAAACACGGAGGAAAGCTATTGCCTCATCAAAAGGCCCGTTGTTTTTCAGGAAGCTTATTTGTATTCTTTAAAAGGGAAGCCAAAGGAAGGAGGCAAATTGAACTCCCTTTTTTTCTTTGGGGAAACTTTTTTCCTGGTGGTTACTATGAGACCGGCACTGGAGTCACCCTTTAACCACCCATCTTACAGCTGAGTTTTTTGTTTGTTGACCTGCTCAGAGATGCAAATCAGGCAGTTCTTACTTCAGTTAAAAGCACCGTCTCCTGTCAGTGCCATAGTGGTGTATGTTGTTCCCTTCCTCCGGGAGGGAAGCGGGCACTAAACCTTGCTGCCCTATTGAAGAGACCATGGTACGCACCCATGTAACAGTAAGCATAAGTGTCTGGGGCTGAAGACTGGAGCTTGCTTGGAGACAGCAGAAAAAGAGGGCTTTTCCCCTTCCCTCTCCCTCCAGAAAAAGGATTTCAGAAGGGGGAATTACAGAAGAGAATTACAGACATTGGGGATTTAATAGGAAATGTTTTGGTTTAGTACATTCACGACTGCAAGACAGCATGAGATGGTGACTCTTTTCTGCCCTTCCCAAGAGGGAAGCTGTTGCTTTTGGGGTGGGATAGGCTCAAAAGATGTGAAGGGATCATGAATGTATCCGTTACCAGCTTTTTTTCTTTCTTTCCTTTTCTTTTTCAGTGGAACTTCTCAGTGTGAAACACCTATGTAGTCAGGCTCAAAAGCCCTGCTTTCATTCACTATGCCCACAAATTCAGGGGAGTTTCCCAACATGGAGGAGTAGTGAGTTCTACCATGCTCTCGATTTCCCTTACTGCTGCATTTCACATGAGCCCTTCTTAAACCTGCTTTCATAGGCAAATGCTTATAGTTGTCTTCCAGTGTGCACTGAGAGGTTAACGGGCATCATCTTGCCATTTAGGCTTGTGTAGCATGAATAATGGGCAAGATCAGGTTGTATGGGGGATATACTGCTTGAGAAGTCCTCTCTTTTAATAGAGAGGACCTTTTTTTCTCTAGACAAAAACATAAAAGTAGGACATTCTGTGCTCTCTTCTTGGAGCTGAGCTGTTCTCTTTGGACTTGTTTATAAACACGTTTTAATTCCTATTCAAAGCACTTRTTAAATGCTAAATTTTTGTCCATTTTGTTTTTCATTCCATTACGCTGCTCTCATATAATCTAGTGAATCTGACCTGCTGCTTTCTAGCCTTCACAACCTGTTCTAGAGTCCTCCAAGAAAAGAAGGAATGAGAGACGAAGAGACAAACTTGCCAGTAGAGTTTCCACACAGACAGGGAGAAGGGGTATTGGTGAAGAATGGCAAGCTCTCATCCTGTCCATGAGACTTATCTAAATGGTTTAATAAAGCTTTAGTTGTGAAGTTGTCCTGTGATGAGATTTTAAAGGCTCTACAAAAATAGCCATAAACTTTCTGAAGTAGATTAAAGACAATAATAAAACCGAAAATGGATTCAGCAAAGGGGATAGTGTGGAGGAGGAAACAGTTTAGGCAGGGGTTGGTGATGAAAACAGAATGGCAAGTCCTCTTTWTAGGTCAGCAAAAATGGTTTGAAAAAGGCAAAGGGTGCGCTGAGATGACAACAATTTCTGCTGATACTGTCCAAGTCCTGCTTCACTTCAAGTCATGTTTCTCTGTGATGTAAAATTTAGGCCCAGGGATTTCTAAAGCGGTGGTTGAGCATGTTCCAGTTGAACTGAGAGCCGCAGGTGGTATTTGCTGCACCCAGCAGAGGCAGCTATCTGGATGGTTCAGTGCTGCAAATGGCTGGGCTTGCTGCTTTCCAATTTATGCCTATTTACTTTCAGTCCTTTGTGTGTTGGTGGGAAAATTCAGTGATGCACTGTATATGACACTGAAAAAAGAGACTCGACTATCAATGAAACCATTAACATGAGAATTAACTGGAATGGTTTGGCAAAGTCATTTGTTGCATTCACCCCCAGCCCCCCCATGATTTGTCAGAAGTTACATTAACWTGTGAAGAAAATATTTCTGCTTAATTGGTTGCAGTAAATGGATGCGCTATAAATTAATTGCCTCTTTAATGTTTAAAAGGTTATGTCCTGTTCATTTTTTGACTGATTAGTATCATTTCACTAGAATGAGCAAGCTTGAGGTCATCTGATGTTTGAAGAGTGTAGTTTGTTACTTTCTGTGATTTGCTGTTTTAGAGGGCACAAATGCTATCTAGGGATGTCAGGGTGTCAGTGTCTCTTTCTAAACACCAGTGAACCATAATTAATTGTTTCCTGTAATCTAACTCATTGATTTTCTATATTTGAGGTGATCCAAGGAACAGCTTTACTCTAGGGATTAATTAGAGAGAGTGAGAGTGCGCATACACTCATGAACCAATTTTTGCTAGTTAATACTAATGAGGATTTTTTGCAACCGCATGGCAGACACTGATTCAACTGGAAGGAGAATTGCACAGTATCTGTCAGATAACCATGCCCATCCTTAGCAGCTCCTTTTGGTGCCCGCAAAGATTGTGCTCTTCGTTAGTGAGACACCTCCGTTCTTGGGATTGCCCACCAGCAGATGGAACTCCAGAACCTCTTGGTTTGTTGAGGAGAGAGCTTGCRGTCTCCTCCACTGGCTGTTAAACCAGAGCTGTTCGGCAAGGGGCACAGAGGATTGCCGGATTGTCATATTTGGTTTTATTCTTTAACTTTCTTGAGCTTTATCAAGAGAGAGTGAATGGCCTAGACTTTCTCTCTAGGCTCTGTGTTTTGGCACAAGGTTGTTACCAAACTGCTGTTTAGATATATCATACGAAAACAGTAAACTTCGATACTTGCAACTTTTTGTGACTTTTTCATGTTCGTAATGATTTTTTTCAACCTTCCCCACATGGAGTCACAGCGGATAAAGCAGAGATGTAGAAACCAGTATCTCATCGCAAAAGCAATTGCCTGCCCACCTTCACCTTTCCTCATACAGCCTTTATTTCTACACCCCTGCTTTCTGCTGAGAATCTCGGATTACGAGCAGTGTTTAAGCCCTGTCTTACTGAGTCGTGTCCAATTTCTGCACAAACAGCTGAGGAGAAGCAGCAAATGGAGGAAAACGTAGACCAGATCGCAGATTCCACTGGGGAAGCTGAGATTTGTTGAAATAACAATGTTGTAAGACAGTTTCTGGAAAAGTAGTCTCCTTCTTGGTAGAGATGCAGCTTCATCAATCATATGAAGAATCACTGGCTTAGAGGTAGAAGGGTGACTTGTTGCTGTAAATTATGTGAAGGTCAGCTTTTCTTTTCCTTAGTGAGTTCCTTCATTCGTGCAGGTAAAATTGTAACTTGAGAAAATTATTAGAATATTATTAAGTACCACGTTAGTATTCTCAACAGGCTGAACAGCTGTTTGGAGAGGTAAGGATTAGGGATAAAGATGCACACTGAATTTTATTTCCCATTACAGGTGGGAGGTTTATTTTTCTGCTAAGATGAAAGTGGCTAAAGATAACTTAAAAATGAGTCAAAATGAAGTCCTCTGAGTATTTGTTTACAGTTAGATTTGCAGGACGTGTGAAATTCATTATTTCATAGCTCTGCTTTGAAAATGTTAAGTAGAAGATACCAGGAGTTGGGTGCTGTGTTTATTGCTACTGTAAAAATAACTAGTAGTGCTCTTGTTCTGGCGACCAGAGAAGTACAGCTCATGTACAGTTCCCAACCACAGTTCAGTGGGGCTTCTTCATTTTGGCAGAGGCTGTAAAGAGGGAAGAGACTTCTGCAGTGTAAATACCTATGAGGTTGCATCTGCTCTGCCCCTTGAATTTGAGGCTTTGTTGAGTTGAAGGCGTTTCTGGTATAAATGGAAAATTCCTATCTTATGACTGGATTGGGCTGATAGGATAGAATTTAGTTAAACGTGTGCCATTTGCTTTAAATTTACTGTACAGTGGAGGGCATATTATAATTCTGCTTTTAATTTCCTCTGCATCCAACCTGAGGCATTTGGGATCTGTTTAGGAGAAACGCTGAACTCTTGTCGGTGCAACTAATGTCAGTCAGTGATGAGGAGCCCTAATACGACAGCAGTGTGGGTTGTCAGCAGGGGCCTGGAGCTCTGGGAGATGGGACGTCCGGGGGCTGGTCCTGGTCTGCCACAGTTTACTGGGTCCTTTGGAGGTACGTTCTTATCTCTGCATGTATGTTTTCCTTTCTGTGAATGGCAATGGTATCTCTGTAGCTCTGTGGGTGGCAGGATTGATGTAGGTGATGTCTCTACAATGCTTATGAATGYAAAAAATACCATATTGTCTTCCCTCTTTTGTTACATCTGTAGACCCAGACTGCGAGGTGAAATAGCCTGGTGTTAGGTGCTGTAGTTCCATGTGTGTGTTGGTYTGTCCCTCCCCCATCCCTAAAATACAGCTCTGAGTGCTTCAAATGGAGTAATCGCAGGAATATGAATGAGTGAAAACTGACAAATTTTGATACTAAATTTTTTATGCTGTAGCAGTTTATTTCTAAAAATGTATCTCTAAGGATAACTTGATATTTATGCATTAAACTTTTGTGTTGGTGATAGAAGCACCCACAAACTGTCTCTCATTCATCTTTTGAGCACCTCGCACGCTGTGCAGTAYGATCCTCAGGCACTGATCTGGGGGATAAGAGTGTGACCATTGAATGCAGGACTCCTGTAGTAGATACACATGAAGAGGTAGAATTGAGATTAATCAATAAATGTAACTGGGGCTTTCCAAATAGGTGAGTACTTGACTTCTGTTTTGTTATTATTATTATCATCATGTTTTCTGCTTTTACGTAACTTTCTGACATGTGCATCAAACACTTTGGTGTATGGCCCAGTGACTGCAAATCTCTGCATGCTCCTCTGCAGCAGTACTGCAGAGCCTATAAGCACATTAAGCTTCCCAGGGAAAAATACCCTCAGCATCTGGGAGAGGTTAAATGTTCCAGGGGAGAGGTTAAACGTTCGTTTTGTCCTCTGCTTCTGTAATTCCAGAAGCCAGATTAGTTCTGAATCATCTGAACCACATTCATTCAAGATTAATGAGAAAGACCAAGTATGGAAAATTTCAACTGGTAAGCGCCTTGGCTTTGAGCAAGTGGTGGAGGGGGAGTTCATACTGGCAGCAGCCTGCGGGTCATGCTTAGTTTTGAGTTTCCTTAGTACTTAATTTGGTGAAATGGGAAATCACACCATACCGGATAAACAAGAATTTCAGCAAGCGACATGAAGCATTTGGGGGGGGGGGATTTAAAGGCCTTCCCTTCCTTTTTCCCATCTATTTCTGTTTCATTGGAGATCAGATTTGTCCTTTTGCATATGCACATGTTTATAACTTTGTGCATGTTCAAGGTACGTTGGTGTCTTTAAAATTAACAAGCGGCATATTCTCACTAATGGGTGACAAGCTGTTCTAGCAGAGATGTGCATATCTTTAATCTCAAGTCTGATTGACTGGCAGGCTGTGGTTAAGCCGTAGTTAGAAATGTGAGTGGGAGCCTCATGTAGAAAACATTTATGAAATTCAGGCAGGTCTACCAGCAAAGCTGTTTGAAGTTCTGCAAAAATAATAAATGGAGAATTCAGTACTAGAATAACAGAAKTTAGCTGGGTGACCTTGGGCTTTTTAAAAATTTAATCAGTTTCAATTTGGGAGAAATGCTTCTTTTAGTAGAGCTTTACAGTGTCGTGCATGGGTGGCAGCTCTGTGGTTTCACTGCGGTTCAGTTGCTCAGGTGGTCAGTGTGGAAGTTCTCTAGAGTCTTGACAGTGTTGTAGCATTAACTGTCAAAACAGACTCTTTACATCAAGTTGGAAATGAATGTGAGCCTAGATATAGGTAATTGCTAGAACTCATTTATTTTCTGGAATCTGAGATTAAAGACTTTTTTCCTTCCAGTGGAATTCTAATCAAGTTAAAACAAAACAGAAGCAAACCTCTTCTTCCCCCTTGCTTGTTTGGCAGCAAACGAAGGCTATAGTCAGAAAACTGGAGTGCTTAGTTTCTGGTTTTGTAGAATAGAAGAGAATCAAACTTTTCGCCACTGGCCAGGTCAGCGTTTGATGCTGCTACGGCCCAAAAGAGGCCACGGTCCTCTGTGGTCTTCAGAGGCCAATGGCTGTCTGTAAACGGGATCTTCTTTTCATCTTGGCTTCAGGGGACTGACCTGCGGTGCCTGCATGAGCTRGCACAGGTACGCTCCATAGCACATGAGCAAGTTTAGATAACACTGAAGTTTCCCCAGCCTGACGACCACCAGTTTTTCATCCAGTGATAGATAGTCTAGGAATCATTTAATAGCAGTTGTGAAATAAGGAGAAACACAGCACTACAACATGTGAAGTAACCTGCAGTGTTTTTCCTTACTTCAAAATCAGGAAAGCAGGAACAAATAACAACCCGTGCTCTAGAAGTGATCTGTGTTGTTCCTTCTTTAACTACATGCACTTCAAAAGACTATTCCCTCACCTATTGTGTTGTTCCTTAACAATTCTTTATTCCTCCCAGAGATATGTAGACTATGTCGGTAAGAATTTGTTCTGTTTTTAACACAAAAGAAGAAAAATAAAACTGAAACAGAAAGGATGAAATTACTTGCCTGGAGTCACTGTGTAATTCAGTGGTAGAGGCGGAATTGGAGGCTGATAGCCGGCATCTCCCAATTCCCAATGGAGACAAATCTTTTTTAATTAAAGTAACGTGGGACAGTTGTCTTATCATGAATTTTCAAATATATCTGGACTTTTTCCTGTTTTGGTATTCAGCCTAGAATTATAATGTGTTCACAATAAATGTGTTAAAATATTTAAACGCAGATTAGTGAGAAATTTGCATTTTGCACTATGACTGGCATACCTCAAATAGCCATCTCTCTTAAAACAACTCTCTAGAAATGATGATTTTTTTTATTTATTTAAAGAACAAATCCTCCATTGTTGTCCCTAAATATATATTCAGCTCTCAGCAAAGACCAAAATTCTGGCTGAAATCTACAGAGTCTCACCAAGGGGACAGGAAGGCTTCATATATCACATCAGCAGTGAGAGGGGCCTTTTGAGCACCACAGCAGAGTCATTGATGGGCTCCGAAAGACATATGACCATGTTTTTCTTGAAATTAGGAACTACCCTTTTTATCCCTAATTCTGGAAATTTGAGAAGCTTTTTTTATCCTAATGTTTTTTTTCTTTCTCTCCCTCTCTTGCTCTTATTTTCTTGCTTAATTATTTATTTTAAATGGAGACAGTGGCAGGAGAATGGCTTTGGCTATTTGGAGAACGTAAAGTTTTCGCCAGCTTTCCACTTCATCCTTCAAAAAGTAACATTAAAATTTATTTTCAGGTGTTCTGTTTGTGAATAGCTTTCCTGAGCAACTTTTCTTTTGTTTTCAATAAAAATTTAGATGTAATCCCTCTGGCAGTCGTGTCATATAGAAAACTCATTTAGAGTGCGCAAGAGATCAAAATTTTATTATTTGCTCGAAAATGTGTTAGACACCCTAGAGAAACCAGGAAAGACTCCATCTAGGAGCTTAAAGACTCGATCCCACATGTCACAGTAAGTGAGAGATACCGAGAGACAATAAAAGAGGGAACTGCAGAGGAACGAGAAGCATTACCAGAATATTAGATCAGCCTTCACAAATTAAAAATTAGTATTGTGAGTTCATAAATCTCTTTAAGAATAATGTTTTGTCAGTTACGGAAAATTCGAGAAGATGGAGTAATGGATTTATATATTTAAAACCTCTAAAGTAATCAGTTTTCATTAAAATCAGGAAATAACTTAACACATACCTTCCAGATTTTTTTTTATGTATTGTCATTAGCCCAAGTTAGTAGAAGTTTCTTCCCTTTGATTGGAGAGGAAGCTTGCTTGCCTGTTGCTAGGTGAYCGCTAATTGTGATATTAACTGCCTGCAAGCTGCTGGCAGAGATTATAAATTTTTTTTTCCTTGTTAACAAAATGCATGTGTTAGAGGTGCGGCGGTATCTAAATGTTCAGAATTTATAATGGGAGTGATAAATTCTTTAATACCCAGSTGTAGAGCATTAACCCCACTTTGCAGTGCAGTAGTCTTGTTAGCCCCCGTCCAGTAATGGCATTAAAGTTGAGTATAGAAAAGGGAGCTGATACGGCAGTAGAAGGATCTGAGCTCTCCAGTGCAAGCAGTGAAGAGCTGACAAGCGTTAGAGGAGTCCTCAACCAGAATGAGATGCCATCTGTCCCATGTTCACTCGGCAAGCTCGTGGCGGTGTGGTTTGGACTGAGTGACCTCCTCCCRTGTCGTCAGACAGCCACTCTGCAGACCGTGTTTGTGCAGCGTGAGAGCCAAGAGTGCTGCTCGTTGCCGTAGTCACGAATATTTCTCATGCCTTACACAGGGTGACTGCTGTAAGGAAGTACTATTCATCTTCCAGCATCAAGGGATGCTGTATTCCCAGAAAAGTATACTACTAAAGCTTTTTTCTCGGTTACCACCTCATTCTAAATTTGCTTCTCAAGGAATGGTAAGAATTATGATCTTTCAGCTTAGTTGGACATCCATTTATATACCTTATGTTAGCAGTCTGAGTCCAGCTTGCATCGGGAGCTGAATGTACTTGTCCAGAGCATCATTCCCTGCTGCCACTAGATACAGGATTTCAAGGGCTCCATCCAGATAAAGGCACCTACAGCTATTGTTATCTCAGCAACTTGAATATAAGAATAATTGTGGTTTAGCTGCTTTTCAGAATGGGTTTCTATACCTCCAAGATGCTTCATTGGTTACTCTTTGACAAAATGGTTTGTTGTAAGTTCGTGTCCTTGACATTTCCTTCAGTTCACTATTTGTGGGAGGTGTAGGTGAGACTTGCAGTGAAGTATTTTGCACTGTGTATGGTTGGTAGCGGAGTACTTACAGCTTGGGTACAGCGATGCCTTTGTTCCCTTCATCTGGCAGCTGCAGCTTCTGCTCTACCGGGAATGTTCAATTGCTGTCCTGATAACTGCTGTCGACCCTGGGGCAAAGGGTGGTGATCACAGTGAATTGGGTGCTCTCCCATCCACTTGTTCTGGATTACTGGGAACTTACTGTGCTTGTCAGGAGAGGAGGAGTTGTATTTCTTCCTGCCACACCTTTTTGCAAAATCCGTGGGCTGAGCTGGATGTAGAGGCGCTTCAGTCAATCATCTTTGCTTGTGCCCATCATTTTTGCCACTGGTAAGGGCTGGAGAGGAGATCCTCTGTGTCACTGCAGCCTGTTTGTGGTCTAGCAGCTGTTTGGTTACTGCAGGTTCTGTGTTGGGTATATTGTGTGCAACAGCTTGTTAGCTTACAGCTGACACCATTCATCTTCCTACCCCTTACCGAGCTGTCCTGCCCTGTASTCCGAGCTTTCCTGAGAACCAGGGTGTGCTTTGGCACCAGCTATGCTTCAGTAGCTGAGCACACCACCTCTTGGCCATGGTGGGCTGAGGTGTGTGTGGAGCATCTTCCCTGCCTCCCCACTGAGCCTTCTTTCTTTGGGCTAATAGCTCCCCGCTTCAGTGGCCTTTAAAGTGTGCGTTTGGGGTGGGGGRTGGGGTGTTGACTTGTTTGTTTGTTTTCCCCCCTTTCTGTGTCCTCCTGCTTACCATCACACTCTGGACATATTTGGTAACACAGTCATTGGCTGTATTTATTGCCTTTCTTGTGTGTTTTCATCATCCCTTAATTGTGGCGTGTAGTCCCACACAATTGAATTTGTTTTGAATTTTTAGTTGTTTGGGTTTTTTAAATCTATTAATCAGGCCTCTCTGACAAAGAGGCCTGTGAGAGTTTTTGGCATAGTTGTGAAATACTGCAACTGCGAGAGAGAATTCATACCCTGGCTTTTTTTTTTAGCACTTGGCTTTAAGAACTGCAGTCTCCTTGCTCTAATGTGAATTCCAGAAGACAAAGGATTTATATTTCCTTTTTTAACTTTCTTGAAGCCTATGCGCCTTTTAAAGATTTTTATAAATGGTGTGGCGTATGTTTTGGTAGAAATAATTAATTGGGGGAGGCTCACATGCATTATTGCTTCCGTACACCCTGGGAGCTCCTGGTTGGGCTGGAGAGCTGCCACAAACCCTCGCTGGCTGGCCAGCCAGCATTCATGTCAGCCTGGTTTCCCGCACAAGGTGTCCAAATCAACACCCATGGAATGTTTCAGATTTCAGCAAAGCAACATTTTCCTATGGAAAAGCCTTCCCTCAGAAAAATCCCTGCTAGCCCTTGGTCAGGCAGCTTCCCATGCCCAGGGCCCTGAGGCACAACGAAGTTTCCTACTGGTTGTGTCATCAGAGGAAAAACAGTTCATCGCTTGCCTTCAGTGGAAATCGAGTCCCACTTGTCATTAAAAATCGATAGCGAATCCCCAGGAAAGGTTGGGTTTGATTAGGGGTGGCTCCTAGTTCCAGGTGTCTYATTTCACACAAGCAGATGCTCATGGGTTAAACACTGTTAGTCCTCAGTTCTCTCAGCTGCCTGTTTTCAGCAAGCGTGTGAATACTTCATTTGCTCCCTGTGGCGGTGCACGGATGCCGCAGTGACAATGACTATGCTTCAGAGAGAGGTGGATCCTGCACTGGATGGATGTGAACTTGCACCCCTGGATTCTGTTTTACGCATTTGCTACAAATACTGTTGCAGCCTGGATATCCCTTTGGCTGAGGGTGTGCTGGAAACGATAGTATTTTCTGCAAATCAAACCAACAGTCCTTGACAGGTAACTGTTGGTGTTTCACATATCATCTTATCCATAAACGATACCAATTCATGTTCTTTCAAGATGCTAGTTTGAAATCTCAGCTCTTTATGATTGATCCAAGTCTGTCTCCCCCATCCCCTCCTTCCCAAGTGCCCTGTGCTCATCTGCTGCTGGGAGTTAAGTCAGTCCAAACCTATGCATAACAAAAATGTATTAGGTAACAAGTTTCTTTGCACTGATATAAAAGTTCAAACTAGTTACTGCTTTTTTTCTAATAGCTGTGTGGGGATTTATTAGAAATGAAATATTACTTTAGTCAGTGTGTTTAGTTGATAAGTTTGGGGAAAAACTCTGCCATCAATAATGCTAATTCCATAAATATTAATCTTAGAGCATGTATTGATTACAAAAGAAATTTCTAAAACCAGATTTTGCATTTTTATTTTGCCTAAATACAGAATATGCTGTTACTTCTATAGGAGAACCAGCCACTCTTCTCCAGTAGCTTACAGACTACACCAAAGAAACAATTCATTTGAAAAAACGCCTGGGATGGACCAAATGTTTTTTTGTTATAGATGGTCTTTGAACTTCAAATGGTTTCTTAATCTGGAACAGGGAGAAAGCAGCTTTTGAACACGTTTAACTCTGTCATTTCTCAACTTGAAATATGTTTTAATAATTAATACCATCTGAGACTTCACGTGCAAAAGTTTGGGAACAGAAAGAGAATTTATCCAACACAGATCAGGCATAGCTAAACTTCAGCAAAGCCCTGCAAACACAGAAGTTTGTTGTTTGAAAGGCTTGACCGGTCGCTGCGGTACATTATTTACATGCTTGAATTCTTTAGCTTCCTTCCCTGGGAAGGCACAGTTAATTTTCTCAGTTCATGGGGTTTGTGCTGAATCAGATGGAGTTTTTTATGAGAGCCTTAGGCCTTTTTTCAAGTTGAAAAATAAGATAAATCACTATGTCTTTGTTTCTCTAGTGGAGACATTTTGTCTATTCAAATACATACGCTTTTCCCTCTCTTTTCTTTAACCCTCTTCCACCCACGTACAGGCATATGGCAACCTGGGAGTAAATTTTTTCTATGGCTTCATTTCAGAATGTCACCATTTTTTTCTTGGGCTTTTGAGAGGCATATAGTTCCCATACTGTGATCTCTGGTTTCTGTGGCAAATTTGTACAGTATGAAGACTACGCTATGGCTTTCCACTTGTAGCTTGATGAGTCCTATCCCAGAGATGATCCTGGACTCTGATGCACTATAAAACTGTGAGCCTGTCCTACAGGAGCGTGAATGCCCTCAACAGCTCTTGACCTTCATGTGAGTTGAGGAGCTACACTTGAAGAGCTGGCGCTTACTATAAGGAATGCAAACAATTGGTTACGTTAAACCCTATGAAGTGAGCGTGCATATTCAGATGAGTGCATGCCCCAGCGCACTCCAGCACTTACGTAGACCTACTTAACGCCTTTTTCGTCATTTTGGTCTCTCTCTCTTTTTCAACTCCCCTTTTTGTTCAGGAGTATCGAAGGCTTTTATTACTCATGTAATTGCTTTGGATCMTTTTACAGTCCGTATTTTAACACAGTGAAGTTTTTATATGTTAGCACAAGAGTCTCTGCAGAATAATTGTGAAAGCAGTGTGTTTTTTATATATGGCATTTTATCAGAACTTTGCTAATGCTGTCAATGTAATAGAATCTGTTTTCCATTTCATTGCATTTCATGTAGCGGTAGTCAACTCAAGAGGAGACAAAAGTAACTTTGAACAGAGATGGCGTGTGGGGCTTGGTTCACGTTTTGCATCCAAAGAGGAAGGTGGATTACCTTAAAAAGGCAGAGTGCCTTACAGCAATCTTACCAAAGGTTATTTAGTCCTTTGCTTTTAATTTGTGCTCGAATTTGGGCATAAGGCCCATATTTATATATTGATAGCATAGTTTCATGATACAAATTTCAATAAAAGCTTAGTGTATTAAAATATCTGTGATTGTCTTCAAGATTTAGAGGACTTTGAAACCTGTTTCATGACTACAGGAACGACCCCCTGGCAATCTGTCTCTTCCACCTGCCCTGATAACGCTGCAACAGATCTTTTCTATGTTTTTAGTTATTTCCCCTAGGTACTGTGCTTTTAAAATACTTGCTGTGCCTGAGCCCTAGGATGCGACCAGTGAACTCCTACAGGTAGTACCTCTCCCGTCGAGGACTCCCGACACAGCAAGAGCCGCGGCGGCGGCACTCTCGCTCTGGGCAGCACGGCCTGTGGATTTCCCTGGGGAGGGCGGGCTGTGCCGTGCTGCGAGGAGGGGTGCACCTGGCCACAGTCATCTGCACTGTTAGAAAAGAGCAAGGTTACCTTTTATGTCTGGGAAGTTTGGTCCTTCTGCCGACAGACGCGGCTGTGGGGCAGCTGCCGTAGGAAGGGGAGCTGTTCTGGTGTGGTGGTGTCGGTGCAGCGGTGCTCCGGTGCCTTTGTGGGAGAGGAGGGGCGCGGGCGGCCATCAGGCGCTTCCTCACCGCCTCGCCTTCTCCGGCTCACCGGCACCACAGGTTGTTGGAGTGGGTGCTCCACAGGCCTATTGCCCGCAGCACCGTGGGGCTGCTCTGAGGCAACGAAGGAAACAAGGTTTAGAGGATCATATGGATGTTCCCTCCTCTTCCTTTTCCTGCATTTGAATCGGTTCTTCGCCTTCAGCTGCGCTTGTCACAGGAGAGGCCTCTCAGAGGCCGTTATCTTCGGGCAGCCTCTGCACAAGCAGGAGGCGAAGCGAAAGAGGGACCAGGCGGTGGCCCGAGTTCAGGGAGGGGCTTCGGTTCAGGTGGGCGCTCACACGTGCCAGGCACCCGAGGGCCCGCCGCGGCCACCACCCTGCCGGGGGTCTCGCGGGAGCCGCCGTGGTCACCAAGCACACATGCACGGCAAAGACCAAGCTTCGTTAATTCTGGTGCTTGTGGGGCAGCTCGTTGAGCTGTGTGTTTTCTGATGCGGTGAGGTGACCTCTGCGCGTGAGGGGTTTTGGTGGGCGAGGCGCTCTGGTGGAAGCACAGAAACTGCCCCGTGTCTGGGCAAGGCTTTTCCGGGCAGGTGCGTTAGCTGGGGTCGTGCGTTGTTACGGTTGAAAAAGTAAAGCCGTAAAGCGTTGGGGTTTTTAGCAGATGGCTTTAGGAGTATATTTTGCTGTACTGAGAATTCAGTAAATATTTTTGACATTGATTTGTTTTTTTTTATTATTATTATTTATTCCAAATTGCCTTTTTCTCTCTTCCTCTAAGGGAGTGTGGGTGTGTGCTTTGCTGAGGAGGTTTTTCGTTGTGAAGAGAATGTGAATYGTGAATCAAATTGACCTATTTTTAATGTGAAATTTTAGACCCTTGCTTGAAGGCAAAAATGCTATGATGTTACATTAACTTTAAAAACAAAACAGAATTTATGAAAATAGTAACTTGTAATTGTTTAATGTAAATGAGATTTTCTTTACACTTATTTCTTATTACCTTTAGCACATCAGGTCCACCCATTTGGCCAGGAAGCACCTTTTTCAAGAGAAATGGAGCCCTTCTACAAGGTAGGTGATGGATACTACGTCTTGGAGTAACTGTTCTACTTAAGAAATACCTCTGGCAAATTGCAGAGCTTTTGTAATACTCAGTGGGTAAGAAGTAACCAAATGTTTTTTGTTTCCTTTAACCTGTCTCCTTTATTGTGCATCTGGTGCCTYGAAAATGGCGATTTACTACATACAGTGAGTGTAGTCTATGAAGGTTGCTGCTATTTTTCTTTCCACAGATTATTAATTTGCTTACAGTAAAACGTGCAAAGGGTGCCTTTTTTGTTTTCCTTCGTGTGGATAGAGTGCCCAGAAGGAAATGTTCCAGGAACACTGCTTTTAGCTCTGTGGATGGAGCAAGGTTGTTCTTTGAGAGAGATCCTTTCTTTATTCCCTAATTGTGTTGATAGCAAAATGTACCTGAAGGTCGGTAGCGGTGCTGTAGTGGGGAAAACAGTGGCAGAGTATTTGTCTCAAGAAACCTACATGTTTAAGGGTGCTTATATTCGTAGAGGAATGTTAAATATCTTATTTCCATTGGATGGACAATATAAACAGAAGCTCTATGACTGCAGTTTTGGTAGGTGAAGATTTTCAGTCTATCTTACCAGACTTTTAAAAATCATTATTCACTGCTAAGTGTGTTTACATTTCTGCCATTGAGTACATAGAACTACCATCACTTTTAATGGAAGTGTCTTGGGAACACAGAAGGCTGTTTCCCCAGACTGCATGCGTTTGTCTATGGTGCAAAAGTAACTTGCACCATTTAGGATGATTTTATGGTCTTTGCAAGTATTTGTCCATGAAGTGTCTCAGTTTTGTGTTCATTTCTATGGTGCCAAGAGTTTTCTGGTGTTCTTTCTGGCAGAAAATGCTGTATAATGTTCTCCGGAACATTTATCCACATCACCTAGGATGGAGCCTTATTCACAACTAGGCTCACAAGCAAAGAATTGGCAGGCAGTACTGCTCACGTTCAACACCCCAAAGTAATCCAGCATCTCTAGTTTACCCGAGAATATTTTTCAACTGATTCCTTGCACATACCTAAGAATTTGCATCATTCTGTTATCTAATTCCTATGCTGAGATTTGGTCAAACAAATATTAAATACATTAAAGCATTCAGATGATCTCTTAACACTAGGAGATGGTATAAATTGTAGAGTTTGGCAGCTTTTGAGTTTAGTCTTGATAGGATAGATCTGCTACCTTTGCAGTCCTTCCTAATGAAAAGAACTAGATTTTTTAATATTTTTTATTAAAAGAAAAAAAGGAAAAAAATAARCTATTGTGAATGGATATGCCTGATTTGTTTTCAGTTGTTCAGTTCAACGATTCCAGTTTTAAATGTGTACCTGCACATACACAGTCTTTGTAATTTGAGTTCATAAAATGTAAACTACTCTGTCAAGTCTATCGCACAAATGTTTTACCTCTTCTTATGATGCAGGGTATTCAGGAATTAATAACAACTATTTTGTAGTCCTTCCTATCTCAATTGTTGCTTAAAGCCTTTTCCCAATAAAGAAGAGTATGCTGTTCTTCACYCTCTTCTCTTCTGCCCTCCTCTGCTTTCCAAATTGAGGAAACAAACACCTAAAAGCCCAAAATATTTCAGAATAATAAAGARATAGAGAAAAAGAGAGGGATGACTGCCTTTTCAAGCAACTAACAAAGYCTAACAGACCTTTAACTTAGTTGGCATTCTGCTTTGCCATTTCAAGKGAAAAACGCAGCCAATTTCAACTCCAATATGCATGATACGACTGAGGTTGGAAGGATGAGAGAGTGTGAAGAAAAACCTCATTAAAGTCACCTTTTAACACTTCCTGGTTTTAATTTTAAAACAAGAAAATAACTCAACCAAGCCTTTCTTTCTGTCTTTCWTTTTCCCCTACAATGAGCTCTTTCACGTACAGGCTTCAGCGGGTTGCATGGAAATAGTGCATCCACCTCTTTGCTGCTTCTGACTGTCTTTTTCCAGAAGACCTGTGTAGAGGAATGGTGGTGGGTGCAGAGAGGTGTGAGATCAGGGGGTGGAGAGGTTTGTCGAGCCCTACCTTACATGACCATCTCAAGCCTCTCTTTCCAGTGCTTATATCCAGCTTAATGCAAACATGAGAATGAAAAATTGACTCCATTATCGGTTTCAAGTTATAGTACTGCCTTTTGATTGGCAAAAGTTTAGGTAACAAAGGGATTTTAAATTCTTTTTACTTGATAAATGTTTTGCTACATTTGAAAAGAATGTTCAGTGCGTGTTACAATAATACAGAATAATTCAGAAATTTTAGTAAATGTGATATTCATGTGCACTTGTCACACCTCATTTCTTCTGACTTGTTAAGGAAAATGCTCTTTTTCTGGTCTGGAGAATGAAGAGAAAAAAATTCCGCAATGTATGTAGTACTTCTTTTAGCCGAGAAAGACTTGTAGACGCTCCTGGTTTCCATTCATTTTATACCTGAACTATTTGGCAAAGTAATCTTAACCATTGTAAAGCATTTAACATATCTCTCCAGAGAAAGTGACAGAGAAACCAGTTACCTGTGTACCTCAAAATAGCAAAGGAAGAGAAAGGGAAGCTAAAATTCATTGTAGCTATTCTGTGTCCTTAATGTCTCTGACATGAGCAGGATTAATTCTGTGTTCCTTTCTGGCTGTCTTTGTTTGTACTTTGTTGAACAATTTTGAACAAAATATATATATATCATTTTCTTTTTGCCTATGATTTTATTAGATCTGAGATGGCTACCTCAGTTTCTTTTTTTGAGGATCATGGTACTGTTGTTCCTAGCATTAAGTCTCTAATCAAAACAAATTTTCTTTTTGTGTTGAGTAAGTGTCGTGGTTTAAGCCCAGCTGGCAACTAAGCCCCACACAGCCGCTTGCTCACTCTCCCCCGGGTGGGACGGGGGAGAGAATCGGAAGGGTAAAAGTGAGAAAACTCGTGGGTTGAGATAAAGACAGTTTAATAGGGAAAGCAAAAGCCGCGCACGCAAGCAAAGCAAAACAAGGAATTCATTCACTGCTTCCCATGGGCAGGCAGGTGTTGAGCCATCCCCAGGAAAGCAGGGCTCCATCACGCGTAACGGTTACTTGGGAAGACAAGCACCACCACTCCAAACGTCCCCCACTTTCTTCTTCTTCCCCCAGCCTTATATGCTGAGCATGACATCATATGGTATGGAATACCCCATTGGCCAGCTGGCCTAGCTGTCCCGGCTATGCTCCCTCCCAGCTTCTTGTGCACCTCACAGAGCATGTGAGCTGAAAAGTCCTTGAGAAGTTGCTACCTAGCAACAACTAAAAACATTAGTGTGTTATCAGCATTCTTCTTATACTAAATCCAAAACATAGCACTATACCAACTACTAGAAAGAAAATTAATTCTATCCCAGCCAAAACCAGGACAGTAAGTCACCTGCTCAGGTGCTTTTTGAAATGTTGAGCTCCTTCTGCTAGGTGAGGATTGCTCCTTATATCTTGTGCTCTTTGGTCTTCTCATGAAGTCCCATGCAGAGCTTAATATAGGTAGGACCTTCAGCCTTACCAGACTCTGATACCTTCTCTCAAAACTTACTTGTCTGTGGAGATGGCTGCATTCTAGCCTTCAGGATTCCCAGATAAAACAGGTTTTTGCTCTTACTGCTTTACTTTTTCTATCGGTTTTTGTAACTTGTTAATGTACATATTGTGTTTTTGTTTCAAATCATAGCTTAATTTTTTTAAACCTGCTGTATGGAGAGCCTTTGTTCCCACTGTTTTTTCTGCTCTCAGCTGTCATAACACACATTTTTATTTAACAAAATGTATGACAGGAAAAAGTCTTTACAGTGGAAAAGATTTAGATGTATTCTAAACTCTTCAGGAACTTGTGCTGGGTGAGATAGGTGGGGACATAATCACATTAACTTCAAGACCTTGAAACTAATACATCGTGTTCAGATAAGGTCAGTTTCGTCGCCTCTGCTCTGGTCTTGGGTATTAATCTCATAATATCTCTATAATATTAGACTTGAGGGTGCAGTTGCTCACAGAGCAATGGCAATAATAAAACTATTTTGCTCTCAATATATCTAACATTCTCCCTGAATAAATTAAAAATACATCTTCAAATTAACTTTTAGCAGCAGTCATGTAAATTCCAGCTAATGAGTGCCATCTGTAAGATGTAACTGGACTGTGGAGCAGTTTGGTTTTGTTTCTTGAAGATACAACTTTCATTTTGAGGAAAAAAAAATACCGAACTTACCACTTTCTTTTTGTCTTATTTGCCCTCACACTTTAATAAACTAAATGCAACATATTACTGTGTGTTCTCCTATCAAATTTGTTCTGTCCCGAGTTGCAAGGAAGCATACGTGGAAGGTGCTTGTGGGTGTAATTACAGCTGGCATGCAAACAAAGCGCCCRTACAGTGACAACAGTGATCTGCTGTTGCTGCTGCAGTGGTGATAGAAACAAGAGTGCAAGAACTGTGGGAGTTGCCCCAGAAGCTGCAAGAGTCCTGTGACTGGGCAGTGGCTGACATAAAGCAATTCTTCCTTTCTGGTTTACGGCAAGTACACGTCTGCCAGGCTTAACACCATTCTTGGGTAAGCTTCCTGAGTTTCTAGTCAAAGCCTGGAAGAAGCAGGACCTTGTGGTAGCACGGTTAGTGATTCTTCATCATCCAGGGAAGGAAGGTGAATCTGTGTCATCCAGTCCTTATTGCTGTTGGAGTTGAAAGGGGAGATGGCCCTCATCACTGTGACTAGATGGTCCACCTTGGATTGCTGCTTCCAGCAGTTCCCGACCAACTGGAGGTACAGCCATGATCCCTGCTGTGCTGCCTGCTTTCTTTTGTGAGCCAGGTCCTCCACTTCCTCTTCTGATGATCAGTACAGTTTAAATCTGCTGTCTGTGGATGTTAAATCAAAGATACGAGCTCTTGCTCCAGAGATTCTGCAGACCCAGACTCACACCTGTGACCAGGATTGCAGCAGGCAGTGAACTGAATTCAGACTGCATGGCTTTCCTTTGAAGCTGTGATTCTCTTTTAATTAGAATGGAAAAAAAGATTAGCAAAAATCCCTTCCCATTCGCAGAACACAGGAGGGGAGGAGTGAGGAGTTGCATGTGGCCTCGGGTCCTACTTGGCTGAGGGAGCCTGAGAAAGGAGGGATTGTCTTCCCCAGAGCTCACAAGCTGCTTTGTTCTCTCTCTACCATCGGCTGCAGGGAACAGGCATCCTCGTGCTCCGGAGCAGAGCAAGCAATAGGATGCTTACATGGGGATGGCTTGGCCTCTTCTCCTCTGGGAAAGCATTGTATAAGACACTTTCATCTCTGACTGATGCTTCCAGCAACCCGTGCATGGCTGCAGCTGGCACCACCTGTGAAGAGCTCTGGCAGGGAAGAGTTGGAAGACACTGTCTTCACAGGGTCAGGTATCACTAAAACCAGCGTGAGACAGTGACTTCAGAGTTCGTTGCAGAGTAGGAATGGAAACTCTGGGCACGGCTGCTGCAGGCAAGATATCAACCCTTGATGCCCTCAATCAAACATGGTGGCTTTCATGTTTTAGTGTACRGACATCTGATATCTGACCATAACATGAGACTTTAAGGAAATTGCCAAAGCACACGAATCACTTTATTGTTGGATGAGAATGGTAATTTATTTGAGAGCGCAAGAAAATTGCATCCCTAATTCTGAAAGTTTATTGTGTACAAAATGTGGACAGACCAGACCTGAGAAGTCCTACAGAAAAAGATGGGGAACCAGCTCATTTATGAACACATGCACACATTTGTACAGAGATCTTTTTCTTCTCTAATAATCATGAGAATCCTTGAAATGACCAAACAGTTTGTTTAATCCATTGTCCTTTGAGTAGTTGTACGAAATGAGAGAGCAGATTTGGGACTTCACATTTCCAAGTGTTAGCTATTAATAGAAGCACTTGCTGAGGTGGAAATAAGCCAGCAGGGAGGAGGCAGAAAGGGGGCGGCTGTTTCTTGTTTCCCTTGTGAAGGCTAGGTTAGAATCGTCCCCTCTTATAAATGAAGACATCCAGCCTACATTTTTATGTTAATAGTGACATTGGGATAAAAATATAAAAACAGTAGCGACCAGTTTCTTTGGACAAGTACTGCCCATACCAGCTACTCAGTCCTTTCTCTGGAGAGGTTTGGGAGGAGTTGTTCTTGTTACCTTCAAGGTGGAAGTTGACAACAAATTCACAAAGAGAAGAGTCCTGCATGCATGCAGCCACACGCGTTTTCTCTCTAATAATTGGGATGTGTTTGTCAGCACCCGCCAACAAACATGTGAGGGGCCCTGCAGGCACAGTGGGCTTCTTTCTCCTGGTGGAAATTCAGTTCATCTGCTCTTTCCACTGCACAAGCAGGACAGGTGCAAGTCCTGGGCATGTGGGGAAGAGGTGCAGCCCATCCTGGGACACAAGGTATCTGTACCTGCTGGTGCTAATGGGGGTGAGGAGAGGAGGAGCAGGGGAGAGCTGAAAGACAAGAGGATTCAGTAAGACTCGTGTGCATTTAACTTTCAGAATTGCATGTCTTACACCTCAAAAGAAAACCAAACTTGGAGAGAAATGCTCTGTTTTCTTCTACTACTTAGAGGTGGAAAGAAAAACCAACATGGCAAGGTAGCATATATATTACAGATAATTTAATATTATATAATAACTTAAATGTAATTATGACTATAAGAAGAAAGGCCAAAAGTGATGCAAGACAGTCCAGCATTAGGACTGGTAGACTTAGGTGCTGTGATCTATAACATAACCTTGGGCAAGACCCTTATGCCCAAATCCAAGTAAACATTAGTTTTCTAACGCATATTTGGGCATCTCACGTTCCCCARGAATCTAAATACTTTTTTTGCTTTGGGGTTATAATTTCTTGGTTTTCTGCTCAATGAAATGAGGATGATAATAGTGCTTCTCGCTGCCCAGAGCTGTCAGTCTACAAGATATTGGCTCTGTATTATATTCCAATGCCCCACTAATGGGAGAACCTTAAACAGGGGGAACCTAACTGTAAAAAGCAACAGTGCTGTTTGTTAGCTTTTGCAGGAAAGTGTGTTCCAGGTTTTGGGGKTTTTTTTTGCATTGAAGTTTCAATTAAGCTCCTTACTCTTAGAGGTACACTCAGAAATTGATTCTTTAACTGCATAAATAACTGTTTTGTGTGGAAATCTGGTGTTTTGAGTGTCCAGTTTAGTTCCAATTTGGTGATCTTCATCAGAAGAGCTCCAAACCTTTTGACTTCACCATGTTTTCTCTTCAAATTTTGCTTCTCCAACTTCCAGTTCCACCCTCTTTGAAACGGTGGTTACAGTCATGCTCTGTGTTTGCTGGTGACTTGGCTTTGGTCAACCTATTGAATTAACAGCAAAGCTGCTGTATCTCCTTGTTAAAATAAATCACTTTCCATTCACATTGCATTATTATTTAAATCAGCTCTCCCCCCCCACCCCCCGGGTACCTGACAATCTCTTCAGGAGTTTCTTTTCAGGAAGATGATTCATGTGGTGCTTCCGTAGAGACTGAATATTTGAATAATTTATTTATTATTAGCATTCAATGTGTTTGCAGTGGTATTATTGAAGAAGTAAAATTAAGTCAGAGGGGTTGTGCAGCGTGTCCCGAAGGGAGTAATTTGAACAGCAGAGCTCTCCTTTGTTTGGGAAAGTGGGTAAAACCCTAGTGGGGCTGCTGGGGTCCTGAGGGTGCTGGTAAGGGCTCGTGTTTGTGAGAGGATTTTAAAATGGCCTTAACACTGCGCATTCAGTAAAAAATCCCAGTGAGAGACAGCGTTTTGCAGTGATTCGTACATTTTTAGCTCTGTGTTCTGTGTAGGACATTTGTATATAGGGTGCTATGCATTAGCTGTGCAGTATGTATATAATCTTCCTATTTTTCTAGTTGAGTGTGTAAGACAATGGCAAAAGCTGTAATTTATTAAGTGCCTCGAGTGTGGTCCTGTTAACATTGATGTTAGAGCCATTAGTAAGGAAATGTGACCGGTGGCTGTTTATATTCCCTGTGACCAAAACGTCAGAGCTACCTTTGGCCTCTAAAGTTGGGAAGGAAGAAAACTGAACTGCGGCAGACAGGTCTCGCTAATGGTAGATCACGTTGCAGAGTACATGAAGATAAGTTAAATTCCTACCATGTTTAAACTTAGTGACTTATGTTTTAGATCTGCATAGGTGTCTTTGCTATCTTTACAGATAACATTGCTTATTTTGTAACAGTCCCGCATAGTGACTTTGAAATTATTACTTCTGAGTGACTCAAGATGAAGTTTACTGGCTTTGTTTACTTTCCTTGACGACTAGAGGGTGTGGGTGAGTGCTACAAGGCAAGTCCTACCACGGTGCTAGCCTTGGGCAGAGAAGAGAATACATCTCTGTGTACCCGCCTGTTTTACCTTCGCTGTCAACTGCTGTGTGAACGGTGGCAGTAAAACAGCACTTTGCAATACACACCAAAGAGAGAAATAACTGCTGCTGCAAGTCCCTGCAGTGCTGGCCTGGCTGCCCCAATAACTAGTGTAGTGTAGGAAAGGAAGGGGAAGCTACTTAAAGCATGGAGGAGGTGAGGAGTGGATAATCCTTGCCCAGAGAGAGTTCAGTGCCAAGGTAACCTACAGGTAGCATTGCTCCAGGGATGCTGCTAAATGGCCTCTGATATGTTCTTAGCTTCTTTTCAGGTTGGTCCTGTAGGTGATGTGCTTGTGGCTTTGCAGTTTGAATGCTGGAATCCACTTCTTGTAAATCCCCAGTAGCTGATCTCAGCTTTTTGTAGGAGAAGTATTTTCTGTGACTGGCCCTTCTTTAGGTGTCAGTACAGGTGCTTTTGTCCAGAGACATGTCCCTTTCACCCCCACAAACACACATATGGGACTGACTTACGCATGGAAAACTGACTGTGCCGCCCTTGGATTTCAGTTGGGTGAAGGAAGGTGCAGACTAGATACAGCAAGAGAAATGGCAAGTTCCTGTTCAGTGGCTTTCTCCTTTACCAGGACTGCCATACATCCAGGATTCCTCCGATGTTTTTCTTTCCCCACCAGGAGCTATAGTCTGCTCGGAGCATGGGGGTTGTTTGCTTGTGCCCGGGGCTTCTGGATGCCTGGTGGCACAGTGAGAGCATCTCCTAAGGGGCTGTCAGGTAGCTGGGAAGTCCTGGACATGGTCACTGCAGATACAGAGACAAGTCTGGCAGCAGTCGGTGTCAGACCTTTTTCTGTAGGTGGAATTTGGGGCCAGGCCACCTCTGGCTAGGCTGGGGCTTAGAGTAGGAAATTTCAGTGGGCTATGACAGGGATGTCGCGTACCGCCAGTTAGCTCCCRTTTTACAACAGCGGTTCTCTGAACAAGTCACAGTTAGAAACTAGAGGTAAAATTTGAATGGTAACTTGGAAAGTGGTAGACTATGTAAAGATTTATTTTCTGTAACTGTGAAATTATTGTGATTATTGCCATCAAAATCTCTGGGCTGATGAGCTGGAGCATATGCTCCGTGCTGAGAGCCTGTGACTGTTCGGCATTCCTAAAATGTGAAGGTGGATGATATTAGAAGTAATCTTGGCTTTCATAACTGTAGAGTCTGTTTGAGAGCACAGCTACGGGAGAGGTGTAAGCCTGTGCTTTACATGGAGATTACTAAAATATGAATAGTACTGCAGTTGTGCTGCTATGAGCAGTATTGGTGATGTGCAGACTGCTATGAGCAGGGGAAAGCTGTTGTCAAGTTGGGCTGTTCCTTGACTGCATGTCAGGTTTCTTGAGACAGACCTATATTGAGAGAATTAAAACAGYAGCTCTGGGAATTTTTAAGATGCTCTCTTGCTATGACCTGTTTGTGTGATCGACAGTTACATGTTTTTGGATCCCTGGGGAAACCAAAGCTTCATAACTAGTAAACAGAAGAAAATTATGGGAAAAACAATGATGGTGGTCAAGTCCAAGCGATATTCATGTCTTGTGGTTTTTGTATGCTGTCTGTGTTGATGTTGTTCATGGTTAACATTGGCAATAATTTTTCCTCTCTAACATGCTAAGAATTTCTCCCCGCTGGTCAGAGCAGATTTCTGTGCTGCTGGTTGAAGATTGGTAAGTTTTTGGTTCTGTAAAAGGCATTTCTTAAACATCKAGAAGAAATGGCAAATTAATGGAAATGGCATGTTACTAAGAGAGCTTATTTTTATTTGAACAGTTGAGAAAACTAGAGGCTAGTTTGTGAATGTGAATATTTAAGCTAAATGTGAAAAAAATCCGTTGGTTTCAGGTATTGGAATAAATCTTACCACTAGGAATTCTTCAGTTGTACACTTGAGAGTATGCAGAGCTCTGGGATGGCCAAGTTCATTATTACAACTGTGAATGCATCACTTGATTTTTCTGTAATTTATAACAGACTCGAAACTGAATTGGGACTGTAAGAGGGAAGGAGGCAGGACTTTTTTTCTTTATCAGTAGAAGTTCAGTGTGTTCAGAATCCCCAAAACCAAAGCTAGGGCTCCTTTTGGGGTAAGTAGTCCTTCACACTACTGGTTTCAAGCTACTGGAAGTATACCTGCCAAGGCAGTAGACTGTGAACATGAACCTACTGTATACAGCACTTCTTCCTCGCATCCCTCTCCCTTTGTAAAGGAAAGATAAGTTGCATCCGGATCCTGAAGGATGGACTTTTACAAAACAGTCCTCTCTAATCAGCAGAATGGGATAAACACTCATTTTCTTACAAAGGTAGTCTTTGGGAAAAGTYCATAAGACTTTCAGGCTGATAAAAGAATTTATCCTCTCTTTAATGCATTTAATACCGACCACAAATTAGCAAAGAAAATATGACTTTTCTTTAAATTATTTTAGGACAACCTCYGTCAATTTGGAAATACCATTATAGGATCCTTGGCTTCTTCTTACATGTTATTTCTCTTAGTTTCCTTTCCTTTATAGGTCAAAGTCTCACAGTGGTTGCAATTGCATACCATAAAGGTAATAAATTCTCTTTTTCTCTGACAATATTTATTTCTATGTCTAGCCCATCATACTGCTCTCTAGTGCACGAGAAGGATAAGGTGAAACTGAAATTAAAATTCTTCACAGTGTGATGGGAAATTCCAGTCCTGATTTTTACATACATGCACAATTTGAATGAAGATACTAAGAACACTTCCCRCATATCTTTAATTTTCATATTTCCACAGTACATCCTTGCTCTGCAGCTTTTAAACATAATTTATTTATTTTGTGTGAATACATACATTGTTTTTATTTATAATAAAATAGGATATGCTGCTTTGTGAACCATATGTTGAGTTTCAGCACTCAGTTTCTGATACTAATATATTAAGTGAGTTGTTTCTCCTGAGAAACAGGAACAGTAAGTTGTTTCTCCTGGACATGAAAAAATAAAATAGCTAAGGCCAGACCACCTGATGAGCTGTGTGTGTACAAATATATCTATGCCTGTGTTTTAAATAAATGCRTTTAAATTTAAATATGTGTGGTTATCTAATATATTGAACATGTACAAAGAAATACACRGTTATGCAGAAAAATATCCCTTTTTGTGCTAGAGCTTTGGTTCATCTGCCCTGTTCTCATAAACTCTGAAACCCATCCATGGAGTAGAAATTACCTATAAATATTTCTAAAGTTTTTCTGGGAAACCCGGATATTTCCATTCTTKTTTGGAAATGTTTTCTGTGTCATGCAAACACTAGGCTTGAGATATCAATACAGCAGAATACTAAGTTTTACTYATTTTTTTGTGACAAATATTGTCCTTCCCACCACCACGTGTTACRTCTTTCCCTTTTTCCCCAATTTTTTCTCTATAAACATTTTCTTCTCTTTAGTATTTTGTGTTTCTGTCATTCCTCCCTTTTGGTCTTTTGGAGCAAATCTGAAGTTGTTACCTTAATGATTTTTCCTCCGCTCTCCCCTTCAAGCAGTTCCAGTTTTGATCGCTGCAGCTGACATTGCTAATGCTTAAGACGATTTGGAGTTAAAAAAATTAGGTGTATTGTAAAGGTTTTTTTTGTTTGTTTTTTGTTTTTAAATAAATGAGTTTAATCTTGCACTACCATGAGTTTGTGTTGACTTTTTCCCCCCTAATTTCCCTGGATGTCATTATGTCAATAACAGCTTACTCTGTTAAGTTAACAACAATATGTTTCTGTATGTGTCTCTGGTAGAAGACACCTTATTTACTGTATGATGTCTAGAGAGGTCAAGGTATACTTCTGGATCTGTCCCTTGTAAATTTTGCTATAGTGGCAGGTGAGAGAGGAGATTTTTTTGTTTGTTTTTAGTAATATCACAACTTGCCTTGGTCACACTGATAAACCACAGGAATAACTAGGTCTACGTTTTTAAACTTGTAGAAATGAGTTAGTGGCTTAAAAGCATAAAATAGCAAATGCTGGCCAAGGTGCATGATTGATTAAGAAATTAGAGAATTTTATTTATATATTTATTTATTTGATTGGGTTGTAGTCAGTCTCTGAGGTGTTCTGTCCATTTGGTTTTGCTTTATGGCTTTTCTAGGTAGTTCTTTTTACTGTGTCTGTAACTTAGCTGCTTCTTTAAATGGGTTACATTATCTTGCACAAATACATCTGTTTCTTCCTGTGCAAATGAATCCGGTGTAGTATTTGTAAGAAGATGAAGCCTGAAACATGTGAACTRGCATCTGAGTAAGGGTTTGACGCTGCTGCTGTGGAGTACAGCATGGACGCTTGTTCTTAGTGCTTTGGACAGTATTAATCACTGACGAGGCAACCTGTGTACGACATGAGTGCTCAGAGTGCAGCTTCATACAGAAAGGCAAGAGAAGCAGCTTGGTACAGTCTACTCAATATGATACTTAAAATATCCAGCAAACCCTTAACTTCTCTATACCATCTGCTGAACAGCTTAATGCTCGGAGGCACAAATGAGAAGGGGCAGAACTGGATGGGGACGGAACCTAGCGAGCACACAGTGCTGCAAGGTCACGACTCCCTGGCTTTTCTGTTCAGTCACGACGGGGCTAGCAGAGCTCCAATTACTTCTGAAGAACAGGATCCAAATTTACTGGAAGATTTCTGAAATGAATCCTTCTGAAATTTTGTTGCTAGGATCAGCAGTTACTCTCTTGCCAGACTTGCAAATGCATATATATAGGTCATTGGCGTCATGATTTATTTTGTAAACATTTCATGTTTTGACTGCTATCTTTAGAGATGCCCCCTCTGTCTACATGTAGATATTTTTCTTGAAGAGTGACACACATTAAACTCTTCCAGRTAGCTATTAGTTTCCACTTTTGGGAGGACAGTGAGCAAAGATTATAAAACAAACATTGCTGAGTTTTTCACTGATACTTTGCTTTCTCTGTGATTAACTGCAACAACAAATCTTAAATGTTTATTTTGCAAGAGGAGGAAAATGAAATACAAAGGTCCAGATGAGATTTGCTGGTACACAAGACCACTGAACAATRGTGAACAATAGCAATCCACTGACTGAGTAAAATGGCTTAAGATGATGATAGTGAACTACCAGTCTAACTAAAGGCATCTCTCATTTTTTTTGAGTTTATCTGAATAAATAGAGATGTGGTGGCAGTACTTTGAGTGGAATAATAATCTTTTCCACTGAAGATTATCTTAAAATAATAATAAGGAAAAAATGTACCTTAGAACAGATCTGTTACATGAAAACAGATCCGTTACGTGAAAACAGATCCTAAAGTATACAGTTCCTCTAGATGTTTTATTCAGCTGGTAAACCTGTTTTATGAGCTGAAATTCTTTTCCAGATAATATCCTAGGGGAGTGTGCTYTGTAAGCCTGACAGGAGGAGGGACAGCTTTATAGACCTGAGACAATACGCGAAGAATCTTAAAACTGCTTCTTGGAACAGCCTGTAGCCTGCAATTTGGGGCACACCCAAGTGTTGCAGCAGCTGGCCAAGGRTCCTGAGAGAGGAGAGGAGCTGTGAGCTTCAGCAGTTCGTGCTGCCTGTCTGCCGCCTTGGAAAACTCTGGTTTGAAAACGACTAGTCGTGGTTTCATTTTAAACTCTTAACTCACGTGAGCAACAGTGTCTGTAAATGTGTAACCCCTCCGCCAYGCTTTGCACACATTTCAGGTTATTTTACATATATTACTTCACAAATAATTTGATGAAAATTGGACTATTCCTATGAAAGGACATGAACTGTGTGAATCACCATGTGGCAACTGTAATTAGCATCATGAGCCTCTGCTTGTATGTCTGTGCCAGTTAAAACAGCCACCTGCACTGCTGTTTGTGACTGCCGGTTGTGTTCAAGTGCAGCACCCAACACACTTGAGGCATTGTGTTATTACAGGTGTCTTTTTCAACACCTCAGCTTTCCTGGATTCTTCATTTAGGTTGCTTCTTCAGTGTTTATTAACCAAAAATCAGGAAGCTAAACACTGTTGAAGCCAACACGCTGACTCCTGTAGAAGTTCTTCCCTGCAGGTGTGACGTTTGGTCATTCAGAAGCAAAAAAAGCCTGTGTGATAAGTAGCTCCAGGTATGCAAACTGCATGCAAAATAATAAACAAGGGTTTCCCGTTGTCCTCACTGGTTGGAAAGCAGCAGTTGCCTCTGGCGCAGGGAGCTGCGGTCAGCCCTCCTTGGGGAAGGTGGTGATCCTCAGCTGACTGGTGCCAGGAGGCCCCTGCAAAGGGCAGAGCGAGGTGGCCTCTGTAAAAGGAAACAGTCTCTCAGTTCGATCCCACAGTTTGTGTGAGCAGCTACCATTTTGAAAAGAGGCAATTTGAAAAGCAACGTTCAGACCGGTGAAAGGAGAAAACCAGGTGGTGAGGACTAATTGGGGTAAGCTATGGTTAGTGTTAAAGATGTCTTTAGAAATGCCCCATTGCATCTGACTCACCTGTCTGAGAATTTGGATGTACATTTTCCTCTGCTTGGATTCCCTGAGCTGACAAGGAACAGTTTTACATCAAGTATTAAGTTTCCTAAATTACTCACGATTTAGCTAATTCTCATGAATTTAGAACAAATGCTGAAGTTTGGGAAGATTTTGACATGCTGTTCTTGTTATATCAACACAAAGATTCGTCCCAGCTTTTGCTGTGCTGGTTTGTGGTGGTGGTTTCACAAGTCATATTTCTTCAACGCTTGCTGAACCCCAGCAGGCTGCTGTTCTGCCATAATATATGCTACAGACAAAGCTGACTGTCAGTTACGTTAATTAGCTATTGGTAGTGATTTGTCTACTACGAGTATAGGCTGGAGCAAAAAAAAAAGCTTTATCTTTCCATGCAATATTAATTCAGCTCTGCTGTTATGTGTGCTTTAGGATACAGTTCCTCTTATTATGTAATTGCTTAACCTTTTTTTTCCATTAGTCTCCTGCTTTATTCAGTGCATTAACTGTGGAAGCTGAGATTTGGGGGGCTACTGCAAATCTACTGAAATGTAGCATTGCCTAGCTTTTAAGTGCTTCACCTTTTGAGGGGTGGAGTTGGGTTTGGGGTTTTTTGGTTCTGCCACCTTCATAACTTTCATTTAGGTTAGTTATTTGTATATGTGAGAAAATTAGACTTCTGGTTCTGCCATGCTTTTGCACGCTCCATGCCAGTTCTGTATGAGACAGAATGAGTTTGTTTGTTGTATTACCTGAGGAGCACAAAAATTAATAAAGGACCTCTTGAGCACCCATTCTAGAAGTTAGAATCTACTCAGGTAGAGACTGAGGTATCCATTTAACAAAAAGCATTATGCTGTTACTTAGTTGTTTAGTCAGGGGTTTGTTCCCCTTGCCTCTGCCCATTACATGTGCTGGTGTCATTATTTATTATTTCCTTCACTGAAATTGAAACTTTGGGTCAGTTTCTGTTATCAAGGAAAACCATTTTCATTTTTTAGGACTTCATAATCTGGTCACTCTAATAGAAGTATAGTATATGATGCCTAAGTTTATGCAGAYGGTCCTTTTCTGTAGGTGGCATGGCACTTTGCAGAAAATCAAAATGACAAACCTTTGCTGTGCGATATCCAGCTTCTAAATGTAACATGTCTAAATAGGACCCCTTAGATATTTTTTTTTGTCCTCAAAAATTAGAAAATATATTCAAGAATGATAAATTACTTGGATCGTGATAATAACTCTGAGTGGTTGCCGCATACAGCACTTCTGATCTTCAAAATACTTCAAAGCATTATCTAATTAAATCACACAGCACCCTTTTTAGTGGGTTTGGGTGAGCACCAGTACGCCTGGCTTAAATGGAGAGTTTGAGCAACTTCTTCAGGGCAAGCCCGTGCCCATCAGGTGTGGCAGGAGCCACAGGATCCGTGATCCTTCCTTGATTCCTGCATACTTTTTTAAAATCCACCTTGAGAGAGATTCCCATCATAGTCTAGAAACGTGCCCCAGAATTGTTAAGTATCTGCCTGTACGCTTTGGATGCTGCGTTTTGGAGGCCTGAATGAGTAATTGCACGGTCTCTCAGTTTGGTAGGAAATAGGCCATAGGTTTTCTTTGTTGGTGATGGACATTTACTGCGAGATTGCTTTACAGAAGACCAGAAATAGGCAGGTGGTAAAGGGGATGAAAGACCTTCTGCACTTGGCCAAGTGAGAAAGTGCATATCATGACCAAGGAGTGAGGAAAGGAACGGGGCGGGGGGGGGGGTGGGTGGGAATAACAGATAATCTGTGTGAAGTGGTTGTAAATCCCATTAGTACTTCGTGGCTAAAGAGAGTATCTTTTTATCTCAGATAATCTGTATGACTCTTCACTGCAGGCATGGCTGCTGTGTAAGATCTGGGCTAGCTTCCATGTGACAAACCCCAGTGACACCTTCTGCTGTGGGTTCCTGAACTTTTGCATGTGAACTCTCTGAAATTTCAGCCAGGAGACCAAGGATTTCTCAGGTGTCGTTGCTCGGGTGTCTGTGCTGGCAGCTGGGACTGCACATATGCGTGCAGCTCACTCTGTCCGTGCAACTGTTGGAGCAGTCACATAAGCAGGTACGAGGTCTGTCATTTCCTGCAGTATTTTCTCTATTTAAAGTACTTGAATCGCAGAGCACTCGAATTAAGCAGTTCATGCACTTTGGAATTGAAGAGAGTGCCTTGGAGAAACTCTCCTACTGCAGCTGAATTAATGCTAACCAGGGCCTGAGTATTGCTAGAAATACRAGTGGATGAGGGGCTGAGGAACCTGGCAGACTTTCAGAATGCAAGGGTGGGGTGGCTGGGGAGCATTATCTTATCTAAATGGTAATTTCTATTCTGTACATTAATTAAAACACATAGTGTACAAACGAGCGTTTAGGAAATCTTTCKGAGGATCTTTTCCTAAGGGGATGTTTTGGAAGTAAATTGCGGGTTGTACATGCCTGATCACTGCAGCCTCTGAGAACTGTACTGAAGCAAACAGTCCAAATTATATGCCCTCTTTAAGCAATGGGGTTTCATGTGTTTTGATAGTTCTGGGGGAACTGTTTTTATTTTGTTCTTCATGCATTTTGGGTAGCCTCATTCTCTCAGGGAAGGGACAAAACCATGTTTGTCAAATCAGTAGAGATTAACAGTGTGAGATGGAGGAATCCAATTCAAGAATACAGAAAGAAGTCATCAGTTTTAAAAAAAAAATTTCRATAGGAGTTAAGAAGTTTTACTTATTTCTTAATGACTGCTACTCATGAAGGCTACTTAAACAAACTTATCCAGGAACCAGTTTGGATGAGTTAAACCTGCTATAGGTGGATCTGATTGTGTATTTCTGGTAAGTGTAGAAACAAGGTTCCCATTTAGTAATCAGAAAATGTTTACAYGGGAGGCATGTTTTTTGTTATCTTGTCAGTTTTGCTTTCTTCGCTGTCTTGTTGTGCATTCACGAGTCTGATTTGTATGCATCCTTGCTTCTGCATAACATCCCATATTCTGCGTCTCGGGTGGAATGATCTCATGCACTGGCAGAGGTGGGTACTGCCGATTTGCTACTTTGCCTTTTTATGGAACATAGGCACATACCACCTCAGCAAACAACAAACCAATCCCCCAGCAAAATACTTCTCACTTGAAAAACTGTAGAATTTCTCGGATTCTTAGTAATTGCAATGACCTCAGGTGTAGCAAATGAATAACAATGAAAGCCAAATAACAATCTTCTGCCGGATTTAGGGATTTTGTTTTTTAAACTTTTGCAGAGGGACAAATATTTCCTGTCATGGGAAAAAGAGGTTACAAATGCCTGTGTGGAATTAAAAGGGATGTGGAAATGAAATGCAACCCTGTACCCCAAATATGAAATTGCATGTGGTTTGCCTGGGCATTTCAGGAAAATCCACTGTCCTAATCTAATTCAACTAATTAGATTTTGGGTTAAGGTAGGCTATAGTCATCAAAACTGGAACAGGTAGAGATAATTTTTGTCCAGTCTGGACGCTCTCTTATTATGCCTAGGTTATTTTTCCTATTTATAAACCTCTGTATCTTTCCCTTCAATGATTAATCTACAGGCAGAGTGCAAAAGTTATTAAGGCTAGAAACAGACAAAAAGATAAATGCTGACCTTTCTAATTGGCTCTTGAAACCTGAAGTATTTACTGCTTGGAGGATTAATAATGTTTGTGGAATTATTTGTCATCCAAACTAAGTATTTCTTGCTTCTTCATGAAGCCGTGCTAACCTCAGATAAGTAAATATCTGCCGGTGCCTCCACGTAATGGATTTTTCGACATCATTGTGGAAAGAAATCTTACTTCCAAGCAATTCACAATAAACTTCAGTAGCCGAGCATACTTTACTGTTGGTTCCCTCACTTGCTTTGCTAAGTGTGATCATAGCTGGAAATGAATGGTTCGTTTCTTTATCTGAAGTCTTTGGCACCGGGAATCAAGACTTAATCATTCTCTGCATTGATGGGTAGCAGAGCAGAACGGCTCTCTCAAAGCTGACAGGGTGGTATTTTGTTCTTTGCTCTGCTCGTTGTTCTCCGGAGTTAGTGGAAGGGGCTATAARACCTGTGATTCTTCGCTCCACTGTGGATTAGGGGTTTTCAAGCATAACTCGAGAGATTTTTTTTTTCTCTGTTAGTACTGAAGCTGAGATGTCTGGTAGTACCCTAGAAAGTATAACGATGTCGCCACCGAGAAAGTGCTTGTTTTTACTGTGTTCTGCAAACTAGCTGGGATTAACTGTTTGCATTGCACTGTATTACAGCGAGTTTTATTAGCAGAGGATAACAACTTCAGCATTTTACTGACAAATCCATAGTCTCTCCTCACAATACGGACTCGGTAAATGCGATGAAATGGATTGCCTTTGTTGGAGTGTTGGTCTGTTAAAAGTGACTGTGAAAAGAAAAGAATGCCAGAAAGTACTATACTTTTATAAAGGGGGGAAAAAAAGGCAAACATAAAAAAACAAAAAGACCTTTCCTGTGGCTTTGTTGCTGCGATAAATGCAGTGGGTTCCAGGGACTTCTGAAAGTGAGTCTTTAAAACTGGCCTGACACATGAAAGTGCAAACACTGAGCTAATCTTGAAGAGCACGTAAAGTCACATTGTGTTTGACTTCAAAAGGAATGGTAAACTCTATCCTGCTGGGCCCCTAATGGATAGATGAACATTGATGTTTCAGAATCGAAGTAGGCCGTGTAAATTCAGTCTTACGTGTTATGTAACAGCTGAGGATTTTAGGAGAATTATGACGTAAAAGCCTGATGCTTATTTAATAAACTGATTATTAATTACAGTTCAACAATACTTCTGGAGTGAAATGAAGAGTAGCTTTGCAGCTCTTTTCATTTTAGTTGCAGCATCTGTTGCAAGCCTAAGTTTTTCTTCCCTGACAGAGTATTTTGCTGCATTGGTGCTGCATGCGTATTATTGGCAGTGTTTTAGCACAGCTTGGTTGTTTGTTTTGGGGAGGTAATATATGCCCACTCCATGAGACACTGACCAGCTTGCTCAGGACAAACAGCAGGAGCAAGTTGTTGATCTACTCTAGCTGGTTTTGATCATGGTTTCCTAGCCGTGCTTTTCCTTTTTTYCCCTCTCTCTTCTACTACTTCCAATTAAATCATGTAATTGTAGAGGAAGGCACATGTCATTGCACCAGCATTATAAAAAGATGATTTTGTAGGTCATTTATGATTAAATTTGCTCAGAAGCTGTGGCTGGTGGAGGGATCCATCAGTAGCTAGCAAGATCTCCAATCAAAAGCTTCAAAAAGGTGCCAACTACTTAAAGTTTGGGACCACCTATCAATTGCGCATCTGAATCTGCTGTGTACTGTGGCAGCCACTTCAACTTTGAAGGTGTTGCTCTGAAGTGAGAAGTAGGCTCACACTCTCAAAATGTTTGAACTTTTGAATTGCCTCCATTTCTGCAGCAGCCACTGACTGAATCAAGAAAGAAGAAAGGGCTTTTCATATTTACACTTTCCATAGCATGAATGTCCTGTCCTAGAAGGGAGATTGTGGAAACAGATGGAAGTGTTGTAGAGAAGGAAGAGTTAGTACCTGAGCTGCTAGATAAAAAATAAAAAAATTAGCAATGACCCAAAACACTACACGGGACATCAATTAAAAAGGAAAGAAAGTCGGTATTACACTGTTGAACTAAAACCAGAACACCTTACAACCTCACTTCTTCCTGAAAATCTTTATTTTCCAAAAATAATTAACCCGAAACTTTGCAGTGAAAAACTGAGCTTCTTGTCCAGAGGTATGAATAAAAATTTACATTTCCTGAGCGGGTAAACAAATTAAAGATAATGATGCTCCAGGTTTGATGATCATTCCTGCAGTCATTTTCTCTTGTGGCCATTAGCGGAATAAAAGCAAACAGGTTCCTCTTACTTGAGCCTGTGGTATAAGGCAGTGTTCACAGCAAGCAGTGCTGGGTGTTGGTAAGAGTAGTCTTGGGAAAATTTTTGCCATTTCTTTTTACGTGGAAAATCTGATATTCCCCCCCCTAGCCTTTTGACAGTGTAGATTTGCTTAGTTTTTGAGGAAGTCCTGATTTCACACAGACACGTTAATACAGAGAAGAAGTTTGCACAAGATTTGCACTGTGCACATTTACTAGTGTTGATGCAGAGAACAGTGTTCCAGTGTTGCCTTGTCTAAATATAGGTTTTAATTGTTTTCCTTCTTTTATAAGGGACCTTAAGGGAGCGGTATATCAACTGGTACAGCAGAATAAAAGCTTTCACGTACACAGTTTGTGAATACTAGTACTAAAGCCACTTCTTTGTTGCCCATGTGTGGAGTCCTGATACCAACCTGTGCGTCTGGTACACACAGTGCAGTGTGATTGCCGGGGGGCTAATCTGTCAGTGACAGAAACACCAGCAGTGTTGTTCAGCTATGTCACATGAAGAATCAGTTGTTCGGCCCCTGGAATTCTGTTGAGTTAAAGGAGCTTTCACCAAAGCATTTCTCAGTGAAGGAAACGTAAAGAAAACTTTCCCATAAAGGCGGAGAGTTTGCTGTGGGAGTTGGTGCTGACAAGTCCCTTTCATGTAGCTGTAGCTTGAACAGGCAAAAAAGCGCTCTTTCAAAAATATTAGCATAAATTGGGGGCTGTAAGCTTAATTAGGGCATGTATGTTGTAAAATAAATTGCAGGGGGGGGAAAGGTTTCCACCTTATTTTTAATTATATTTGTACAACTTTTTATGCAGTAATTAGGTGTTTTACTCTGAACATCAAGTTATATTGGGAAGTAAACGGTATAGGCTGAGTCTGAATTTTAAGTGTGAGCAATGTTTAAAAAGCAATTAACGCAGAGAGGTGTACTGAGTGATAAATGGGGGAGGAGGCAAGCAATTGAAAGTGAAATGATCTTGCTGTAACAGTTTAATGTTCAAGAGATGCGGTAGGGAAGCGACTCATGCATCAGCTGAATTTCTGCTGGGCTTTTGCACAAGGCAAATCCTGTGGCAGCGCAATATTTGTATGCGAGGCTTCAGCTGCCAGCTTTGACTTTCCCAGTGGCTTTACTTTGCCCACGGTATTGGTGAGTGTTTAATTACATAAACATCATTTACTGAATATAACATAACTTTAATTATAAAAACTTTAGGTTTTATTGTGGTTTTGGAAGACATTAAAGAAGCGAGATTTCTATCCGYCTAACTTTTCCTCCTAGTGACTCATGGACCTTTATGCAGTACTTGCTGATAGTTGTATGATTTACAGCTGGGGCACGTGTTCGAAAGTAAACACGCTGAAACTCTCAAGAAGTTGCAGCAGTGCTATCRTATTATCTAAGGGGCCTTTTGACTGCTAATCAACTTAAAAAATTTTCTTTGTATGCAGTTCTCTCATCCGTGCTGGTGTATCTGACTACCACATTACTGGGGGCAACAAGTGTACAGTAAGAGGAGAACAGACCCTGTGGCTTTTATTTAGTTGGATCTTTCAAGCAAGCATTTCTCTTCCTTCCAGAAACAACAGACAAAACCTGAAGAAGTAACAGAATTTGTAAAGGAAATTTAGGGAGATGCAATGGGTGATGAGTCATTACTTTAGTTCAGTTTCTGTATTTTAAAATGTTTATTTTGTCTGTAACCTAAAACTCTTCCCAAATGTTGGGACAGTTTTAATGCCTTCTTGTGATTTACCAAAGTTAGGGACGGTAAGTTACGGTGCTGATTTGAAAACTCATTTCTTTAAACACCTTCCAGATCTTTAAGCTTCTAACTCTTGCAAGTGCAGTAAAAATCACTTAATATGCAAAGCAGAAATATTTTGAAATATGAGTAACTTTTTAAAGCGTCACTGCAATTACTATATTTAAAAGTACTTATTTGGAACTAAGTCAGAGCACTTTTTCTTGCTCAATGGGCTGTGCTATATTTTATTCTACCAGAAGTGCAGAGCTGTAGCCGTACCTCCTGAGCACTAGGCTTGGGCGAATTTTTTGTTGGTGAGGGTTTGTTAATGTGGTTTTACAGGTAAACTCTCCTTGCAAGAACACTGTGTACCACCAAAAAGYGTTTTTGCTGGCAAGTTGCATTTACTAACTAGAGTATATCTTCAGAGGCATCACCAAATACAAATTGGCACATGGTGACTCTCTCCGTGTTACACTGAAGCAGCGCTCCCTCCCTGAGCCTGGGTACCTGCTCGGGCTGTGATTTGGTTCCTCGGGAGTGTGAGACCGTGCATGCCAGGATCGTGCCCCGGCCCTGCTGCACTCTGCTCGCCCTTGGTTTCATCCAAAGGTGACATGGATGTGTCCCTCCCCGGCGCTGGGGYGGGATCCTGCTGCACTGGGTCGTGTGCCGCCCCGGGGGGACCCCACCAATATACACCAACTATACCTCGGCAAGAAGTTGGAATTGGCGAGTGTGTTAGTGTATTATTTATCCTTATTAAAACTGGAAAATTTCTTAGCACTGTTACTGCTGAACAGCTTCATGGTTGTGCAGATAAGACTGCCTTTTGGGGAAGAATTGCCACTGTTAAAGCATTTGAGAGCACAGTGATAGTATCAGCGCTAAGCAAAACTCTGTAGCTATAGATTAGATCACACCTGTGATGGAAATATTTTACCGGGAAGGACTGTTTATTCTGGCACACTGCTGCACACCTTGCCCATGTTTATGTGGCTTTTTGGCTCTTTGCTGTCTCTCGACAAAAGCCACTCCAGACCACTGTTGCTATCACTGAAAATGTAGCAGAACTTTGAAACCAGAAGGCTTTCTGGTTTTCAACTTCCAGCACTCATCAAGGAGGGCAGAAAATCAATGCTGCCAGTGGCAAAGCACCAAAAAAGCAGGGGGAATAAATCCAACTCTAAGGCTCAGAAAAGGATTCCCTATGCCATTAATTATGGTGGTTTTTATTTAGGAACAAAGACTCCATACACATTTGTAACCAGTTGCTTATAACATAGACCACTTCTATTTTCAGTAATACTCAAATACATCGTAAGTTGGAATTTCTCTGCTATAATTATTTTAAAACATAGGCATAAAGGAATAGGGTTCGGGGTTGGTTTTTTTTTTCAAGTCTTTGTTTTTTAAAAAATTGCTTATATCAAATATGTTTAAAAATGTTTCATTTTATATTGCCAGTTTGTAATGCAGATCAAGTAAGCATTGCAGCAGCCACCGTGTATAGATGTATGAAGGACATCTTTTTGTAAATATCAGTCAATACATCTCTGAGTGTTTTATGGAACGTAACATAAAAGGCACATTCCTTGCCAAAACTTCCTTTGTGCTGGGCTTCTCTCTAATGTAATTTCCATCAGTTAAAGAATAAAGAGAGCATGTTTTTGGGCCTGTTTTGCTTGGCAGTGCACAAAAGAAAAGAAGGTTGGGGGGGGGTGAGAGTATTATTTCTCAGCTRCTTCACACAAAGAAATACTGTACTGCTTTCAGAAATCTCTTAGTACAAATGCCTCCTGTCACAGGCGATCAGTGTTACGCCATTTTGACACAGCTGTACRGGATACCGCAGTGTGTTATAAAACTGTTGTCCTGGACTCGGTACAGGAGGGCTGGAACTGGGCAAGAGCCGTAGGTTTGATTTTCCATACTCACGTGGGTGCTAATTGTGGAGTGAGAATCGTTTCAGTGAGTAGCTCTTCTGAAACGGCGTTGTCTAGTGCAGTGCACTTAAAGGACGAGGCTCACCTAGTGCAGAGCGGCTTGGAGAGGGGCTGGCTTGGAAGGACTGGGGGTGTCTGTGTCTGTCTCTCTTTGGGTCTGTGCAGTCACGCATGCTGTCTTACGGGAAGGAGTAGAGACATCCTCCATTGCTTGCACGGCACTCAGGTTGACTTGGCCTTCTGATTTTGTCAGCATGTCTCTATCACAACCCTGATCGTTTAAAATCTGCTTGGTTGTTCTTTCCCTAGTTTGAACTTAAATGCAGCAACTTGGTTGAATGCTCCACCTTAAAAGGGATCCAAACAATGTGGGATGACCGGATGTTTTGGGGACTTCGTATTTCAAGCCTTTATATCCATAGCAGTAGATGTCCTACCAGCGTGTTATGCCTTCCTGAAAAGTTTGACCGTAGAACACTGAGTGCATGGCTGTGTATTCTGCTGGCAGAAGTGTTTTCTGCCAGTTCTCTGTACTGAGAGCCAAGGTTTGACTGGGAAAAAGAGCTGAACCCTCACTTCAGAGGGGTGGGGAGGGAAAAAGCCGGAGAGCTGCAAACTCTGCCTAGAGTGGGCCGCGCTGCTGCCAAAGAGGGAATGGCCCTGGCAGCCAGCAGTTAGCCTGGTTCAGCAGCTGCCTAAAGACATCGGGAGGAGAGACTCTGTGCTGCGTGCTTGGCATGCACTGAGGTTGTTTTGCTGCCATAGCCCCGCACAGGGAAAAGGCAGAAGGTAAAGAGCTGAAGTTCCCCATGGTTGTTAGCATAAACATATGCACACGGACGTGCTTCATGCTTGTTAAACTTACATCCCTGTTGCCCTCTTTCAAATGATCTGTGTAATACTGAAAATGAGATAACCGTAAATAAAATGCTCAGCCTACTTTGCAACTGTCAATAAACAAATGTCTCCATTTTATGTTGTGTGCACACATTTGGTTATCAGATGTTTCCTGCAGTCCTGCTGCTTGATGCTCTTTGTATGTGTCTCCTTTTGGAACTAGCATGTGAATTTTCTCCCCTAACTACAATCTTGCTCTGCTTAAACTAGTTTAGTAATGACAAGAGTGGCCGTTACTTCATTAATGTCTAAGAAGAAAGTAAGATTCAACTTCCTTGACTTTGCTGGTCACAAGTGTTTGAAGGTAGGTGACTTTATTCCCACGCTTAAAATTTGAATATTCTATCTTTTTTATGCTCGAAACATCAAACTTCCTCATTAGTGGACTTACTGTGAGAACATCCTCTAGATCTGGCTCTTCGACTTAAAACAGAAACCGAAAATTCCAGCAGACTTATTTGTGTTATACTGAATTCCATCAGATTTCTTGGTGTCCTTATATTTTTCAGTTTTCATGAAAGTGCTTTGTTTAAAATGTAGTTTTAAGAGGTGGTTTCTTGATGTTGGTTCAATACTGCAGCCTGTTCTATTTGTAGTGTGTCTCCAGTACATGGCCCAGTACAGCATGCTGTCGTACTTGAGGGGGGGGGGAGGATGTTGGAGGTTTGAGAGGAGGCAAAGGCCTGTCTGTACTTTTTCATGTTTGTTTGGGCTTTTTTGTTCAGTTCTAATTCACTGCTTTTTAATAAGTGTGAGCCATTCAACTTCCAATGCTAGTTTTGTTTTTTCTGTTCTTGAAGTTGGGGAAACACATCAGTATTTGTGATTCTAACGCATTTTGAAACAGAATTGGCGTATTTCTTTGCTAGTATATTCTAGCAAAATTGCATAGGCATTGCATGATGAAAACAACTAATTTTGCCTCTGGGTATCCATTTTATTCACAGTGAGAAGGGGAATCCTGATGTGCAAATGAAGGGCACTCTGTATTTGCGTAAACTGTTTTCTATTTTGGTCTTTCAGTCTCATGTTTCCTTGCTATTTTGTTTATTGCAGGCATTCATAAGTGGTCAGTTTAACAGTTTCCTTCAATAGTTTCTGAGGTTTTCCAGGTTCTTTTTGTATTTTTTCTTTTGTATTTTCCTTTAAAAGAATCTTCTGTCCCTCTATAGATAATTTTGCAGCTTTGCTCAAACTGTGAGGTCACAAATTCTGTACCTTCAAGTGAACTGTAACTTTGTGTTTAGGATGGGTCAGGTTTTAACTTCGTTTGCCTTTAAACATGGTTTCATGCTTTACTTTCACAGTAAAGGCACTCTGGCTGTTTCAGTGCAAGTACATGGTGTTCCTTTATATTTGCTGTTGGTGTGGATGTACTACTAACACAGTAAGAAGAAACCTTTTTATCGATATTTATATAAGGTGTGTGGTTTATTTTTCCCCATTGCATGTGTTGTTAAATAATAACTGCTATAGCTCAGTGTTATTTCTAGGTAATATTATAAAAGTACACACATCACTTGAAGGACTAGGGKTTTTTTTCCCTAAACTGTTGCACAGAGAGTACAGTTTAGTATATAATGTGTTAGACTGCAGCAGTGAAAAATGTGTTCTCTAGGTGGAAAGAGAGAGATGTATGACATTCTGGTGACATGTATATAATTAGTTCTGGGGAAGCGAAAGAGAGTTACGGCTTGTGGTCATCTATGTATTAAAATCAGTTTGTGTTATTTCCTTAAACAGATGTAGAAAGCTTTAATCAAATCGAAGTAGTCTTGGTAGTGCGTTTTTCCTTGGCTTGGGTAGAGCAGCCTGCAGTCTGAGCGCGGAAGGSGTTGGGTGCAAGTTACCTTATCATGGCACAAGAAACAATTATTTGCTCCTGCATATCGTCTAGCCTTGGTTTTGGTCTGCCTCATACTCAGCTGAGATGTGGGGAGCTTTGGGGGCCTTCTGCTTTCTGAGGCGGGCAGCTCCTCTGCACAGGCTGGGCCTGGCTTTGCTGCCAGCTGGGAGCTCTGAGGAGGAGGGGCATGCATTTCCAAGTTGATTGGTGACTGCTTAAAAGGAGAGAGGTAAATGCTGAAAAAACAAAGGCTGCCTCTTGTCTGACTGACCGAAATGAGGCCAGCTGGGCATTTCAGTCAAACAAAACACCTTCCTCGGAGTGATTTAAAGCACAGCCTGCAGCTGAGCATGCAGGGTGAGGGAGAGGTTTGTGATGAGCAGATTGTTTCATCCAGCACCTGTGAGAGTTGGGGTCTCTTGCTCCCTCCTGTGTTGTTTTGTTTTGTCTTTAGGGAAGGTGGCTTTTAAGTATGGCATGGCGTTTCCTGTCCTGCAGGGGTGATGCGATGTGGTCCTCTGTGGTGTGTGGACTGCTGCCGGTTGCCATGGCAATAGAAAGCCTTCCCAGCTGAGGATGGAAATGCTCCATCACGATGTCTTCACTGGGAAATGGCTACAGCGGCGGAGACATCTCATCCTGTTGGGGAGCAGAACTGCCTTTGAGTATCTCATTGGTGATTGAAATGTACTGACCCTACCTGATGCGGTTGTGGATCATAGGATGAGGGTGTTTATTTTTAGACTTGAAAGGGCATCACGGCATATTGAAATACATCTCTGCTCTCGTGTGGAAAAACAGACATTTCTGATGTACTGTGTTCCTTCTGCCTTGCAGGGATGCTTTCCCTTCAGCTGCTCCCATGCGGGAGTGCGAGTACCACATCAGACTTTCTTAGATAGATCAATCAAATCCTGTGTTTAATTGTCTTTCTCTTGCTTGATAAGTTACATTTCAGTATGCCGTGAGCAAGATGATTCTTATATAAGCCACTTTAGTTGAGTTTGTCAACTTTAATATCCCATTCTGATCTCATTTGCTGCTTTTCAACTTCACTGACTTCAGCAGAATGATTTCTGATGCGCAGGATGATAAGGGAGTTTCACATCCAAAATGCCCGAGTGCTGCAGTGAGGGGAGGCAGCCAGGATCACTCCTTTGCATGTTGCTGTTTTCACAATGTGGCCTTTCGGTCAGAGAATAATCCTGGTCCTCATGTGATGCAAATATCCATTGGTTAGAAGGGAAACTGATAGCTCTTTCTGTCTGCAGACAAAACATGTCCCAGGTTTCAAAGCTGTTTTATTCCCTCACTCTCTCTGCACACATAAGAATTTCATATAATTAAGTTTGTAGACCATGGCCTGTATTTTTATAACTCTTTTTTTTTACTTCATCTAGCCTGCRGTGGGTGCTGCCACAATATAAAAAGCAAGCAATGAAGGGAATCTTGAGTAGGGTGTGTTTGAAAAGCTTTTATAATAGTTTATTTTAAATCCTTGCCTCTGTGTGGGTAAAATGTAATTAAAGCAAGAACTGTATTGCAAATGATGCTAATTCTGAAAATACATTAAGTATATATCATCAAAGGTTTTATCTCTGAAAGCTCTAATTTTGTAAAAATACTGGAAAGCAATGGAAATAGAAGCCTGGTTGCACTGTAAATAGTGCAAAAGTATTTTGGTAACTGTAGTACTAATGAGCAGAACATTTTTTTTTTTCCCTTTAATTTTTTTAAATGGCATTAGTATTCCAAACAGCAAAATCCCTGGCTGGAGAATTGTAGAAATGATGATTGCTCATTAGCAAATAGAATACAGATGTTCTGTTCATTTTGCCTGAGTGCTTCACATAAACACCTTGGGGAGTGACTGGCACAGAGTACAAAACTTGATAGCATAGCAGTGTGCTAAACAYTTCGGGGCTGGCAACAGAAGCAGAAGCATACCATGTAATTTTGTAAAATTTCATGTAATTTTTAATCATTTGTAGTGTTTGTGTAATGCGAGAACCTTCGTATGGGAAGTGGGGGGGGGGGGGTGTCTCTACAGGGCTGTAATCAACACCAGAAACTAGAGTTGGGTCAACTTTGTGGAGGTCTGTTCATGTCTTTTTGGTTGACTTTCTATCTTCAGCATATGAAGGAGCAAACTTCTGTCCCCCTCCAGGTCTGTGAATCTTGCATCAGTTGTACATTTTTGTATTTGCCTGACCAGTTGCCCAGAATTTCTTGGGCCTCTGAGGYGGCATCTTTTGGTTCTTTTCTCATACGTCTTCAGGTGGTATTACCAGGTAAGAAATTTGTTGCTCCTCCTCTCCCCTTCTTCCATTCCTCCATCCTCCCCCTCAACAATAATCCCAGGTAACTTTTTTTTTTTTTATATTTTCAATTATGTAGGTGCCATGACTGTTTTCAAGTACATATTAAATAAGAACTGGAGTAGTACGGCACCATTAGGGACTTTCTGATAGTTGTGTGTTAGTGGCTATGGGGTTTTACATCCCAGCATGATGTTGCTGAATTCACAGTTCTCTGCCAATGCCTGTGGTGCTTATAGAGTAGCTGAAAGGGGAGATGCCCCTACTGTGCTGGAGGAGCTCAGTGAGTTAAGCCTCTCTGTGTCCCTTGCTCTTGGACTCTGCTTCTTGCAGAATTTTGTAAGAGAGAGTTCCCTTTCAGTGAAGATGCAGGAATTGTTTATTTATTAAAACCTACCTAAGAAATGCTGAATCTCATTTGTGCAATTGGGTGGACTTTTAAAGAAAGGGGATTCCTAGCTGTGATATTACTCTGGCCTCTTGCCATGATGTGTGTTGTACTTGTTTAGATGCTAGGGCTAGGCTGGGAAGAAGCTGAATGAACTTTGAAAGTTTCAAAATGCATTTATTTTGTTAAAGAATATGTTGATTCCAGTGGGTTCTTTTTGTAATTTTTTTTTTACGTTGGGTAAGAAGTCTTCACATTACCGCCATAAAGTCATGGAGCAGCGAAGTTGTGCTTCAAAGCAGTACCTATTTCAAACTGCAGCTGAACTACCAGACCTGATCGCCTGCTGCAGCTACTCTGCAAAATTATTATGCAGCAGTACATACTTGGCAAGCAATTACTAAAAAATGCTTTTGTGGGGTTTTTTTAGACCTTTTAAAGTAGCTTTTTCTTTTCCACCTTAGTGGAAAACTCTTAAAAGTATTAAGCAACGTCAGCACTGGGAATTGTTCAGATGATACAAATCAGAAGATGGCATTGGGCACCCAGAGAGCTGGTTATAGCCTCAGGGTTTGTTGGTTATGAGCTCCCACYCCCCTTTTAAGCAAATACTGAAGGCTAAATGGAACTTACTAACATTAGTTTGTCCTGCTGAGTTGAAAACAATCTGCCTAAACTTAGAAAAACATAGTAGGTATCAAAGTTAAACCACTTCTAGAGGCAGAATCAAATTAAAGTGAATTGAAACAAGTTGGATCAGCATGAAGTGACTCTGTCTGTAAAGAGTACTTTGCATTTCTATATCTTTTCACAGCCATAATTGAGAGAAGAATATCGGCAGCTTCACTTACAAAGCTGCTGTTTGCTTCCTCCTTTTGCCCTAAAGCAAACAAAATAGGCAGGCTCCCAATTTGGAATCTATTGAATGAACCCAAATCACTTATTTGCTGTTTAGCTGTCGTGGCAGCAAGGCAAATAGATGTGAAAAGATTAGCCAAACAAAAAGGCAAAAACCTTGGCCCTGTTGTAAGGATTTGGAAACCCAGTTAGTAGTTCATCAATTGTTGAGGCCACTGGATAAAGGCATGTAGGAAAAAGCAAGCTGAAAGTCAAATGCCTCATCTGTGAGATCTGTAGAAATGGGAAGATTCCTGGAATAAAGTTTTAAGTTTTATTGTCATCTCTTCCTTTCTGTTTGTGTTTCATTGCAGTTTCAATATGTATCACATTAACAAATAGTGAGGGTGTGAAAGAAAGCACATTAAAGAAGAAAATTAATTATTATCTTAATGCCTGAGACACTGCCCTGTTTTGCAAAGAAGATATACCTGAGAAAGGTGTCAGTGAGGACATTAGGTTTCTTATTCGATCGCATTAAAAAAATCTAAGACGTTGTAGACTTCAGGACARCTACAGCAATTATTGTCAACTAAGACACGTAGTAAGAGACAGTCTTTGCCTCAAAAAGCTTGCAGAGTGAGTACATCAGACAGGCAGCCCATGCAAAGGAGAAAAATTAAACCTCATTCATTTAGGAGGGAGGATGAAACACCTTACCTGAAACCCCAGTGTCTCCATTGAAGTAGAATGTGAATTTGAGGCCGTGCTACTCATAAGGTTTGGTTGGCACAGGCTTGCTGGACATAGGTATAGGTGAAGAAGGATCATTCCCACGTATCTTACTCTGGAGTTCAGCCTTGAATATGGGCCCAGGGCTTAACAGAGAGAGTCCAGATGGACTGAGCCTTCGGTCTCCCGTCACTGCCTGGAGGTCTGATGTACATTACTTTGAAATTGATAAATGGAGTGGTAGAGAATTGTTGCTGTGATATGAATTATTCCCACTGTTATTAAATAATAAACATGACCACAGCGACCTACTCACTCTCTGGATTGGATTCTTTCTGTGGCTTAATCTTGGTAATGGCTTCGTATTTGAACTGCATAATGTCACGGGTGAGCTGTGGGCCGCTGAAGAAAGGGGCAGCAGAAGGAGGTTGGTAGATTGATACCATATCATGTGTATCATAAAGCAAGGCAGTAAAAAGCCTCAGGAAATTATATTTCTTAAGTAATGCAATCAGAATTGCACTTAGACAGAGGAGATTGCTTTGTATTTACTAGCTGTGTTTACTGCTTTTTCTGATGTGCCTAAATAGAAAAAACAGGTATTTGGAAACTTCAGGGAGTGGAAAATGGAGTTCTAGACCCGAATCTGTACAGTTACTTTTGGGAATAACACAGCAAAATGAGTGAGCTTGATTTGCTGCACAGCAGATGCCAGGATTATATGATGTGGAAGGAATTTTTTACTTTTAAACCCTTTCAGTGTGATGAAATGCAGGGGAGAGGAAGGAGGGGCTGACATAAGTGCCCTCATTTTTTTTAACCTCTTCTGTGCTCTGAATCCAGAGATACCAGTTGATTCATGCAAGCACAGCCCGTCTGCGTAGGTGGACTCTACCAAAACAGTAATTAAATGTAGTGTTTGTTTCTGGACTAGAGCTAAAATGGAACGGAAAATAATACTACTTATTCTGTGGTTTAAAGCCGTGCTGCTATAAACAAAGTGCAACAGAGAGAGAACTGAGTTTGCATGAAAATTGATTAARAGTGCAGTGTGTCTTCTTTGGTACTTATGCGTTATTTAAAACAAGTTTAGCGGACTATAAAGCTTTTGATTATAGTCAGCTCGTAAGTGTGTTCTGCTACATTGTGCAGCATTTAAAAATAAAATGGACCAGCAGTTGTTTACAAAAGCTGAAGGCTCTCAAGACCAGCTCATGGGAGGAGCAGATGGTATTTGGGCATCGTGTTGTGGTCTTGCAGTCCATGCGATGCCATGTTGGGCTGATTCATAGAGATCCATTTGCAGAGGCTTCATAGTGAGCTCTTCATTGAAAGGAGAAGAAACATTTGAACTTTCTTGCCTTTTGTGCTATATTTAGTAAATACCATTGACTGCTGTTGTATTTAAAGAAAATGACAAAAGAGTATATCAGAGCCTTTATTAAAATAAACTGGTATCCCTTGCAAGCAATGATCCTTCTGCTGAGGAAAGCTTTCTGTATCGGCTGTGATAAGGTGAAGAAGCCGTGCAGGTCAGGTTCAGCCCCAGGTTTTTACGGCGGGATCACTCTGGACTGTGTTGGTCACTTGCGGTGGGCCTGGCGAGCGGGCAGCCCAAGTGGGGTTCGGCTGCGCGAAGGGCCAGCGCACTGCCTCGGCRCCGTGTTTCAGTCCAGCGTCCGCTTCCTCGCACGACGGAAAGCGCGGGCAGACTGAAGAGTGCTCCCCCTCCCCGCCTCCCTTCCCACGGGGCCTGCGCGCAGCCCTGCCTCGGGCGTGCGCGGTGAGGTTGGGACGCTTAAATGGGACAGGAGGGAAGTGGTTTTTGTGTCTAATTTAAAGAGGGTCAAAATACTTCGTGGCCGAAGGGAGAGAAACGGAGCAGGGGAGCTGCACTAAAGCAAGGGATGGTGGTGAAACCCCAGATGGCAAGATCTTTGCGGAGTTTCCCTTTTAGGCACTAATAAAGCTCAGGGTGACTTAACATTCAAAACCTGTTGAACCTGTTGGCAAGAATAGAGCCCTAGATCCTYGATGCAGACAGTTTGTTTGTTGCTACCAACTGCATTTCAATTGCCTAGTGATAGTGTTTGTTTTCTTGGAATTTGTTTTCTGGTGCAAGGTTTCAGCGGGGCTCCTGACCACAGCCCTGCAAAGGCGGAGTTGCTGCTGGCCAAGGTACGATGGGGCTGCGGGCACCCCACGAGCCCTGCCCTGCCACTGGGAGGGCAACGGCAGAGGGGGGATGTTGTGGCTTCAAAGGGGCTGAATGTGGGAAACGGGGGAAAACTGCAGTCACTTCCTACTCCTGCTGGCAGGCACAGTCGGTGCTAAACCCATTACTTTTATAGGAACAAGCTGACCTACTTATTAATGCATTGTATTTCAGTGTTCAGCTATGGCTGTCTGCCCCAGAGGGGTTGTGTTTCCGACCTCACCAAATCTCAGGCCCCAGCCCTGTCCCAACCTTGCTGGGGGCCTTGGGCAGGGCATGTTGGTGTGTCTGTCTGGTGGTGAGGAGCTCTGGTACCATGGCGATGGGCACCACACKCTTATCTGTGTGGAAAAAGGGAAAAAGCCTGCTGGATGGACTGATACATGCCAGAGAGGAACAGGAAAGTAGAAAGAAAGGAAAATTGGAGGGTAGTGATGCTTAAGTATTACGAAAGGTTTTGACCAGAAACGTGTTTTCAGTTGCATTCTGTGAGGTAAAGAGGGGCAAGTCACTAATGGCAATAGCTATGGGTATGCTTAAGGTATCTGAAAGGAAAACTGTTTTGCCAGCTTGTGAAATTCAGAGGTGATTGTAGTCAGCTGCTCTTCCCTAGCCGTATTCATAAAGCGAGGTAGGGGTTGGTTTGATAAGAACATGTGCAAACGAGCAAATTTAGAGAAGACTAAACATCCGTGCAGCATCAGTGAGGACCTTCCTCTAGATTTGGTCAGCTGGTGGCACTAGGTGATATAAGATTTGTGCATCATGGAGATGACGGCATCAGCCAACATGGGAGGCAATCCTGCAGCTCTTTCCAGTGAGGGCTTTGGTCTGTTTTAGCGAATTGAGATTTCTGTGCGCAAATGACAAAAGTGTGGTGGTGGAGAAGATGGGACAACACTAGGAAATGTCCTTTCTGTGGCAGACCATTGCTTCTGCCTCTGCTCTGGGGGCCTTTCAGATTTCAGAGCTATTGGATGCCCATTTTGCTAGACCAGCGCAAAGTACCTGCTGCCATCCATCTGTAACAGTGGACTTACACCCTTTCTGTTGGTCTGGGTGGAATATATACTCTTACATGACTTTCGGGTAAAAATRGATTTGCAGCTTTGACAAAATCTTTCAGCTGATTTAAAAGAGAATTTTCTGCTATGATGTGTAGAGACTCTTAGGAATGTATCTGTTTAGTTTCCAGCCTGGAAAGCCAACATAGTTGTCCAAATAGTTGAAGTTTTCTAAGAGATTTCCTCTAGTTTTGSCTCCTGAAAAGCTGTGACCTCCTTTGGTAATTACATTGCAGTGTAGCCTTAGCTTTGGGGACCGTGGAAGGTGGAGTTCATGTAGGATACATGCTCAGCCAGAGTGTTATCACAGGTTTTGCTGCAAAGTTCATTTTTCTACCTTTTGTGCTTTTTCTCCAGTACCTTGTACATACGTGTGTCTCTTTTTCTTTGATGTACACATATACCCTTAGTCAAACTACTTAATCTAAAAGTTCGGAAAGAAAAGAGAGGATTTCTGTGTCTGAATTCTTGAGAGGCGCTCTGCTATCGTAAYGATAGAGCTGTAGGATTACCCAGAGATACAAAATGTCAGACATAATAGTTAATACTCATCAGCATCCTTTCTAGCAATCTCAAAGCAGTTCCATCAGTAAAAAGCCTAAGCAAGCTGTGCTGCATTATCATGATTGAAGGCCAGATCAGAGTTGATGTTGCTGGCTGACATGAGAGGAGTAAAAAAGGAGGTTTTCCCACTTCTAAAACTAACTTTATAAATAAGCTCTTTGTAACATTGCAAATACATCCTCACACTTCTGTTAAAATATCCAGTAATGACAGGAAAACAAACCTCAAACATGTTTCCAGATACTTTGCCTTGAAACTAAAAGGAAGGGAGCTGCTTACATTCATCCCTGATAAAGGAAGATGTAGCTCAGTGCTTTCCCAGCGTTAAGAGTTTGGGGGTTTATATATTCCAGGCCCTTCCCAGCCAACATCAAGTCCAGCAACATTGATTTTTAAACAGGCATAATTACCACTGTTAGTCTCCTCTGAAACAAGTGAGCGATACGACTTATCTCCAGCCATTTTCAGGCTTTACACTGTTTTCCATAACTGTGTTATCGTTGTACAATCCAGCACTTGATTTCCTGCACTAAGGAGTCCTGTAACTACCGGTCTCTAACTTCACTGGAATTTCATTGACAATTTTGCATAAAATAGAAGTATTTTCGTTGGTGTGTTCCCAATGGAAGAATACTTGTGACTTTTATAACAAAGGCTCTACAAAGACTATAATACATGCCATTAGCATGTTTCTTGTGCTGGATGAAAAGTTGCACCAGATTATGAAGAATTGTTTCGAAATTGGGGCATCAGGTATGTGCTAGGGGAGGGGAGAGGAAAGGATCCCTATAAGATTTTCAGTTCTGTTCCTGACTACGTGCAAGACAGCTGTTTACCTATAAACAATGGCATTAAAATGAAAAATACATAGGAGCTTTTTTCTCTTTGCATTTGCTTTTCTGGAGGTCCGCCACCCTTGTACTTGGAGGTTTTTCTGCTGCCTGCTGGAGGCRGGAAGCAGAGAAGCAGGGCGGTTCAGAGTGGGGAGGGAAATCTTCAACAGACACTGGGGTGCTTAGAAACTCTTCATCTTCTGGCTGTGGAAGGGTCATGAGATGAGTCGGGAGGGCCTCTGTGCGGTGGTGGGCAGTCAGGCTGTTTAATGATTGCCTGCCCTCTCATGGGAGAGTCAAAGATCAGTGCGCAGAGAGGCAGAGATGGGGAGGGGGGCAAGATGAATGTGTTCTCTCTGTTTTGTTTTGTTGTAATCGATCTGATTACCAAACATTATTAAGATTTGTTTCCCCAGACAGCCGGTGCTTTGCTCTCACAGACGCACAGGTCTGATGCACAGATCATGCTAGTAAATTAAATTTGAGCTGGCAGAGTTAGTATGAACCGTTTGCTGTACGTACATGAAGCAGAACTCTCTAAAAGGCCAGAGAGATGCCTGTATGCTGCACTGACAAGGATTACAGAAACTCGTGGTTAAAATCAATAAACCAGCTCTCACTAGAGTTTGTTGAAATTTTGGAGTACAAAAAGAAATGTGGGGCATTTTTTCTATTTGTTTGTAAACACAAAATTGACAAGCAGACTTCATACTTACCAAAAGCAAGCCCTCTCTTTCTTCATGGCAGCTTTTGTCATGCCGCCCGCTTGGCTGGAGCGACGGCCGTTCCTCCCCAGCAGGGACACGGCCGCCTGGAATGGGGAGCTACACTGGGGAGCTGCAGGGGAAACAAGATCTAGCAGCATTTAAAAGGTGGTTTCCTCTCTGGCCTTGCTGTGTGCCCGTGAGAATGGCGCAAAACACACTTGTGATTCTTGTTAATGAGAGCACTAATGTTTTTACAAACTGTCCTGAGCTATAGTTAAGCTGCCCAGCTGTTCCAGTCTGGGGCTGAGCCCTGCAGGATGCTGGTACTCTGATCCTCTTCCATGGGGACTACTCGTTCTCTGGCTTGTATACGCATATAAGTGCTTTCCTGGATTACCGCCACAGCTCTCACTACTATCTGGATAAAGCTTCATATAGTTGGTTTTGTTTTTTTTTTTTAAAATGTCCAGCAGCAGCTTTTAAGCACAGCCTGTGCACGTGGTCAGTTTGGGTCCCCATTCACTGCATAAAGAGAATGGGAGAACCCCTTAGCGTACCCACTCTGTTTTGGCAAGTAAATACGCTTTACACCTTTCAGCTGAGGATCTGAAAGAGTTTGCAAAGGAATTCTGGTTGTATTCTGCCCATTCCTTACTCSTCTGATAATATCACCTGTCAGCTAGCAGCGATTGAGTGTCCAAGGAGTTTGAACAGTATCATTCATAGCAAATCAGAGGTTGGCAGAAGTGGAATCCTATGTCTCCCCTTCTTTATTAATTAAAATGTAACAGATAATAGTAAGTAAAAGGTTGTTTCAACCATTTTGGATACAAGGGAACTACATGATAGCAGTTTGGCATATTAGAAGCATCCAAGGGGCCTGTAAATGCGACTCAGCTGCAAAGTCTTGCCTTAGCGTTCGCCTTCTAGAGACTCAAGTGGATTATTCTCTCGCCACATTTCAGTTCATGGCATTTCATATTTCCTCTGTTTTTGAAATGTTTCAGTAAAAAATTCCAGCGAAGCCAATATTTAACTTACATGTTTGCCACTATATAGCACAGATGGTACTAAATCTTTGCATTAGCGAAGTGTTTACTGGAAGATCTGCATACGCAACTGAATTCAAGAAAAATGTTAGTCACAGAAAGTTTGATAGTTTTTTTCAGGTTTGCAACATATCTTCTACAAAATCTCTTCTATAAAGTATTGAAGTAAGAAACAAAAAGCCCCTAGTAACTAGGATGTAATGTTTAGTCTAAACAAACTGTGTTGCCCTTCTTTTAAATAAAACCTATTATTGTGTATGCTATTTAAGCTACTAAGCCCTAATCTAAGGCTGACTAATTTCACTCTTAAAGTCTCTTCAGTGTTCAAGCAGCTTATGTTAACTGTGTGGCTTTCAGCAGGAGTTTTCACTAAAGAAGGCCAATATTGTCTCAGAATATTGATTGTTGTAGTTAGAAAGTAATTCTGCTACTCCATTGGTTACCTTGTAGACGTCTGCAGTAACAATGTCAAGATCTTCAAAGGCTATCTTTGTTTTCATATGTCTTTATAATATTTATTCAAAAACGATGTTAGTTCCTGCACTGCCTTACCATTGGCCTGTGTCTCATCCCTCAGCCCACTTGGGAAGCTCTCCAGCAAAAAAAGTCAAAAGGCCCTAAACACTAGATTCCTGCTCTTCTGTCATTTCCTTTATTAAATTAGAGAAGTTTAGAAGGAGTATTGCAGGAAGAGTGGAACCGGTTTTGTCAGATGATGGCAGTGTTGCTGGGGCTGTCTTCCCTCCTCCATTGATTTCCGTCTGAGAAGTGGAAGAGCAGCTTGTTCCAGCCATGTTGAACATCACTCCCTGTGGAGAGTGCTCAGCCGTCATCCACAGACCTGGGTGAGTCTTTAGCGTCTGTCGTGGTTTAACCCCAGCCGGCAGCTCAGCCCCACACAGCCGCTCACTCACTCCCCCCCCGGTGGGATGGGGGAGAGAATCAGAACAGTAAAAATGAGAAAACTCGTGGGCTGAGATAAAAACAGTTTAATAAGTAAAGCAGAAGCCACACATGCAAGCAAAGCAAACCAAGGAATTCATTCACTACTTCCCATCAGCAGGCAGGTGTTCAGCCATCTCCAGGAGAGCAGGGCTCCATCACACGTAACAGTTACTTGGAAGACAAAACTCTATCACTCCAAACGTCCCCCCCTTCCCTCTTCTTCCCCCAGCTTTATATGCTGAGCATGATGCCATATGGTCTGGGATATCCCTTTGGTCAGTTGGGGTCAGCTGTCCCAGCCGTGTCCCCTCCCAACTYCTTGTGCACCCCCAGCCTCCTCGCTGGTGGGGTGGGGTGAGAAGCAGAGAAGGCCTTGACTCTGTGTCAGCACTGCTCACCAATAACTAAAACATCCCTGTGTTATCAACACTGTTTTCAGCACAAATCCAAAACATAGCCCCATACTAGCTACTATGAAGAAAATTAACTCTGTGCCAGCCAAAACCAGCACAGCGTCTCCATGTACAGGCTGGGGCTGGCTCACAGCAATGCAAAATAACGATTGTCAAGTGCTCTGATGGAAAACAGGCTGTAGTCTGCTTCTGTTTGTTTGGGTAAGTTTGTGTCTAGTCCTGTTGGTCTTTAATGGGGATACACCATGTCCTGGTTTCAGCTGGGATATAGTTAATTTTCTTCCTAGTGGCTGGTATAGTGCTGTGTTTTGGATTTAGTATGAGAAGAATGTTGATAACACACTGATGTTTTAGTTGTTGCTAAGTAGTTGTAGTGCTTACACTAAGCCAAGGACTTTTCAGCTTCCCACGCTCTGCCAGGTGCACAAGAAGCTGGGAGGGAGCACAGCYAGGACAGCTGATCCAAACTGGCCAATGGGGTATTCCATACCATATGACATCATGYTCAGTATATAAGCTGGGGGGAGTTGGCCGGGGGGCAGCGATCACTGCTCGGGGACTGGCTGGGCATCTGTTGGCAGGTGGTGAGCAATTGCATCATGCATCACTTGCTTTGTATATTCTTCTATTATTATTATTATTATTATTATTATTATTATTATTACTAGTACTACTATTTTACTTCAGTTCTTAAACTGTTCTTATCTGAACCCATGAGTTTTCTTACTTCTACTTTCCCGATTCTCTCCCCATCCCACCAGAGTTGGGAGGAGTGAGCGAGCGGCTGTGTGGTGGTTGGTTGCTGCCTGGGGTTAAACCATGACACACTTGCAAAAGATTGGCAAGGGAAAAGGGGTTGCCCCAGCAGGGTTTTCCAATATGTTTAATAACAGGTTGTCAAAACTAGTAGTTTAATTTATTTGTTTATTGATACTAGTGACTGTTAGTTGGTCTCAGTCTTAGGAAGAAGGGAAGTAAATGGTAYGAACTTCGATTTTTCTTTATTTATAATATACCTGCCTGTCTTGGACATAATTCTGCAAACAAATAATGATCTGTTCTCTCAGATGTGACTTTACTCAAGAACTAGCACTAACACACCTCCATTTAGCCACTGTCCCTCCTGGGGGAAAAACACCTAATCTAGAACTGGAGGGCAAGCCTGGGCAGGCTGTCATGGCTCTGTGGTATGGAGTTGAGCCCCAGCAGACTGCATGCCTTCCTGTCTGTGTACCTGCTAGTTGGCCATGCTTGTACTGTTTTTTTTTAACATGCTTCTGATGGCAATTCTAGCTGTCCTGCCTACATCCACACCTTGAAACCCAGGATTGCACAGCATACACCAGAGTGGGAACTGTTGGGCTTGCAGCCATTTTCCCAGCCTTTCCTAGGCTCATGAAGAAGCCCCTGTGCACGGACCTCCGAAGCTGTGGGCCACTGTCCTTCCTCTCTGGTTCTCCCAGTCCCCCACRTATGAGGCTCTGCCTGCTGGCACCTCTCTGCACCTTTCTGCCTGGACCTGCTCTGCTGTCCTGCAGAGGAAAGCAGAAGAAAGAAGGCAAGAATCTGAACAGAAGTTTGTATGAAGGCATGGGAGTGCAATGGGAGAGGTGAGACCACTTGCAAGCCAGGTCTCGCGTGGCTTGCTCACTGGCTTTCTTCTAGTGCCATGGTTCAAGTACTACTGGAGTAGCCTCTGGCCAGCTCCTCTTCATTGTACCGGGAATCTTGCTTACATGCTTAAAGCTGCTGCCTCAGAGCTCGGGCCAGCTGCGTATGACAGCTGTGGACTTACATCACCACTCTGCACTGCRTTGACTGTCAGGTGTGAGGCTCCAGCTCTGCGCTGCTCGCCTCCCAAGTGCAGATAGCCACCAAACTTCAGGCATCCCACCTGAGTTCAGCAGCTCAGGGCACATCACATGCTGGAAGGTGATAGGCATGGGTCCTGTGTGTCCGTAGCACTGCCCATAAACTTTTTGCAGGTCGGCTTTGTCATGAACTGGTCTGAGGTCTGGTCCTGGACATCCTCCTGGTGCTTCTGCAGGTTTATGTAGATGAGCCTCTGTGCAAATAGGCTTCCACAGGCATAGTTTCTTCATGACTGTGTTTTTGTGCTCTTTCCCTCTCTGTCATAGAGTTTTGCAGAGGGCTTACYTGCCCTAGAGAAGCACAGTTTGGAAGGCAGCTTCTGGAGAGTCCCTTTCCCTGGGTCATGTTGTGAGCAGCAACACTGCATAAATACTTCTGAAAACTCATATTCAATCTTTTTACTTTGTTCCAGCTCCTGTCAGAAGAGTTTTCCAAAATACCATTGCTCTGTTGTCTAGAAATGTTCTGGTTACCACTCTGTTTTCAGCCAATGTTGCTTTACTGAAGCTGTCTTTAAACTTAATAGTTCTTCCTTGCTTTTTCCTCCTGCATCCCATGGTCACTCATTGTATTGATGGAGTCTTACTTCTTTTCTGCCTTTGTTTTGCTTAACTGAGCAAGCCAAGCTCTCTGTTTTCTCTCCTGAAGTAAGTTTCCGTGTTGGTTCAGTTGTCCAGCTTGGTTTGTTAGCTTTTTTGTTCTTTTTTTCAAAGAATGAATCTTTCCTACTTTTCTCAGGATACAAGTTGGAGTGAGCTCTTTGCGCAGTGACTTGGAGGAACTGCAGCCTCTCCCAGGCTGAGGTCTAGGGTTCCTCAGCCCAGTCTGTTTCCCAGAGGTTTCAGAGGAAACGTTTAGTTCATCAAAACTTGCTCTTTGGAAATCATAGATCTTAAACAAAATYAGGCTTGCTGTTATCCTTCCCACTTAATCTAAACTGAATCACTTCGTGGTCCCCTGTTCCAAAGTCGTTCTCATTACTTAAGATAAARAGCACAAAAGAACCTATTCTTGTTCATTCAGCAACGTGGATAAAGAAACTTGTCAGCTGTCACATCCAGGAATAACTGGCCTTACCATGGTTGATAGCATTTGTTCTCCAGTCTGTACTGTGAAGTTGGTGTCCCATGTTGACATAATTCCCATTTTTTTAATGATGCAGTGCTCTATCCACATCCATATCTGGTGCAAGAAGTCAAGAGCAGACCCAGTGTCTCTCTCTTAAAAGTCATCTTTGACCATCTTTCCACAGCATTTCCAAACATACTGTTTTCTTCTCTTTTCTTTACTTCCGAAGTCTGCTGTTTCTTTATTGCATGACAGTATTCTTACATATAAAACCCGTATTTCTTTTCCTTGAAAAGCACAGACCTTTTGACACCTGTTTCAATAATAATTGCTGTTCCACCCTGTTTGTGAATTTTCCTGTAATAACACTAGTGCCTTGAGTTCCTCTTTTATTATGTCAGTCTGCCTGCATTATTAGCACACAGCTATTTTAGCTGTTGGGTTTTTCGTTCACCTTTTCTGCTCTTGTTTTTGGTTTTAGACTGCATTTGACTCCCTAGTTAGACTACATACAGTCCTTTCACTGGTRGTGTCACATGCCTGACCCCTTTTCTCATCATTAGTAGCATTTTTTCCTTCAAATCCCTAAAATACCTTTATCACTTGTTTTCCTGTTTATCTGACATTTTCCCCTTTGCTTTCTGGATCCTGAAGCCAGGGTGGAATTTATGTTCGCCTCCTCCAGCCTTCCCCTGCCATGTTCATGCTGTGGGTTGTGCCACGGTGGTTCTAGTAGCTGGGGTGTTCGRGTGAAGCCCTCCTGAAGACTCATCTTGCAGTGAAAGTACCCAAAAGCCACCTTTTCCCGCAGAACCAGTCAGTGGCTGAGGGGGGGGGGGGCTGTAAGCATTTCCCCAAGGGTCACTCGGGCTATGCGAGATGCGTCAGTTCTGTTCCGGTCGGCATGTCCTGTGCTTGCTGGACTGAAAGACATACTCGGTTCTCAAGGTCTGGCACACATGAATGTATTTTGAAATAGCATGAGAGGGAAATGAGTGCTTACAACAAACATTTGTATGGGACAACAAGGTATGGTTTATTTGGTCTTAAATGGTCTGAGTTTCGTAGAGGGATTCCTGCTGCCAGCCATCCTCCCACTTTGCTGGAAGAAAAACCTATTGTTAGCAGCAGGGACATTATGAAAGCTTGAGCAATGATGACCTTGATGTCCCAGTTAGAGATAATACACATCTGCATAACTGGGGACAAAGAGCATGTGTGTTTCTGTGTATGTGTATCCTTTGGTCAAAAAAAATGTGTGTGCAACCTGTAAGGCTGCAAGGAGCTACAGCCCTCATAATCCCGTCTTCCACTGTAGAAGCTGAGGCTGCAGCAATCAGTTAAGAAGATGGTTGAAATTCCTGATCGCACATTAGGTAAGTACATGACGGAACAGAAAATTGTTTCTCTCTTCTTCTGTGCTGGGCTCACTGGCTAGTGCTTTCTCCAGCTGATGTTTTCTGTTCAGTAGTACAAGCTGCACAGGCTGGATGGAGTCAAAAAAGACTTTACTCTTGCCTTTGTGATGGGTAAATTTTATTTTCACATCCTTCAGCACTGAAAATTAATCTTGCCAGTAACGTACACCAAAAGGAAAAATTACTTTAAAAATAAAGGAACAAAATCAAAGCAAACATCTCCTCCCTGTTTTTAAGCAGAGAATGTATTACAATACACCATTTTTATGTGTAAGTTGTATATCTCGTCTCTCTTCAGTCAGCTGTCTCTTAAAAGATTTTTATATTGCACTAGTAAAATATATGTCAGTGTTGTGCGTCTTTCTTTTAACAGTTAATTGATCTTAATCTTTACTACTGAGATGAAAAGTTAGGATGTTATGTTTTGGTTTCCTACAGCTTTTCAATGATAGATGAACGTCTTTGAGTTTGGGCATGTGTAAGACCTTCTGTAACTCTCTCTCCTACCTTTCTTTTTATTAAAGCTAATATTTTTAACAAGAATATATGTTGTAACTGTTTGTTTATACAGTTTTTCAGCTGATAAAATGGCATTGTTACAGAATGTAAATTGTATGTGTAGCTTCATGACGATACAAATTTAACAAAATAGAGGAGCAGGARGGTTTCTGTTACAAATGATCTGTATTTTTGAAAATTAGACTTCTCAGAATAATTTGTGCCGTAGCTTACTGGGCAGTGCCGGAAATTAACTTAAAAAACAGGAAAAATTATTGGTTTGTTTAGACCCGTACCTTTCTTCTTCTGTGTCTCATACTAGATCCTTTCAAAGGAGTGGGAGAACCACTGTGACTGCGAGACCAGTTTTGTATTGCTAGTGAAATTGCTTCCTCCTGGCCTCTGTTATATAGCTTCCAGAATTCTCATTCTTGGTCTTTCGTGCACTGTTGTTGAGGTATGAATATAATTTCTTGTTTCTTCCCAAGATCTTGGTTCTGAATCCTATTGGTTTACCATACGCTTCCACAAGTATTCTGTTTATTTTAAGAGCTCTACTCAACCTTATTTAAATATTTCAGAAGTGGACTCAGTGGCATCCTACACCAAGGAGTTTGACAGAGTTACAGTACTTACAGTTCTCTTCAGGTATTTCTTTCTATCTTGCACATTGCAGTTTTATTTTAACAGCTATGTTCTTATTCTGCCATCAGGCAAAATAAATTAAAAATAGGGGGAGAAAAAAACCAAACAGGGGAAAAAAGCCTTCACTCTATTAATTATTCTCTATGTCTTTGACCTAACCTGACTCATACCAAGGTTAACCACCATGATGTGGGAAGGGAAAAGGCACATCTATTAACAGGCAAGTTAAATAGGGGCAAGCTGCTATTTGCTCTGTTGCAGTTTAATAAGCCTGAAGGTAAAAGCTGGAAGACAGAGTGTTGCTTTTGCACATTTTCCTGCTGCTGAAAATTGAAAATATCAAAGAATCAGATCACAAAAAATGTGTAGGAATGGGCTGTGCTAGGAATTGAAGCAGGGAGTAAAAAGACTGATCTTGTAGAAAAGGAATAAACTGGACTTTTATCTTCGAAGTACAGTGCATTCCAGCTAGAGTAGAGCATTTGAATGGAAAAAAGCAGTGGAGGATGCTGAGGCAGAAGTAGAAGAGGCCAGAAGCTAGCTTACTGAATGCTGAAGTGAAATTCTTTACAAAAACAGTTCTATTTTAGATGTAGTAACTTTAAATTAAAAGAAGATCTTATAAATTCCTTCCTGATGAGATAACATGGCAATGGTTGTAGTGTACAGGTGGTGCAGTTTATTTACTAACTATATTTTTTACATCAGTTGGCAGTAACATTTTAGTAGTACCTAAATATGCATCTTAAGTGCCTCTCTCTAGGCATCTRTGCTGGAAAATTCAGGCCATGGTTGCTTTGAACTGCTTCAATTACTATTTTCTTTAAAACCTTATAGTATGGCGGTAAAAATAAATACCCTCCAGCAAAATCAAGGAGGACTGTGTTACCCTAATTTCTGTTAACGATTTAGTGGAAGATAATGGATTTGAAGCATTCAGTGAAATCAGATCGAAGTTTGAAATAAAAATACCAAAATAATATGAATTACTTGCAAAACACTTCCTCTCTCTACGAAATGAACTTGGATCAGAGATTACAAACATAATAAAAGGACAGCTATCACATCCAGCTTTCTCAGGTACCCTGTTTGGTTTTAATTATTTTTTGTCAATTCTAGAATAAATAGACTGCTACCTGAGGGTTATCCTCTGCGTTGCTGAATGTTTATATGTAATCTCATGCCAAAATATTTCATGCCTACTATTTCGCCACTTCACATGTCTGTGCAGGACAGATTCTGATCTATACAGGTAACACGCAGAGTGAAGTTTGGCTCAAAGCACGTCTTGACAATATGCACTAGATCATAATTCCACAGAGTGATAAATTGTAGGTTAGTTCCTTCATGAAAGAACTAGATACTGTTTACCGATTTGGTGTTCACCTTTGAACACTTCACTGAATGGGGCTTGAATCTAAAATGCAGCCAGCAGACCTGCCATGAGGTTTGTGACTTACCCTTCGTTGGTATCGTCYTCATCAAAAGAAGTTTCGTCTTTGAAAGCAATGCTGCCAAAAATAACAGTAGGCTCCCACTGCAAGGGGAGGTACTGCAGCTGTGGTGGAGTTCCTGCCCCTTGTCGGCTTTGAACTGCGTTGGGATGTATGCTTTCGTGCCTTCTGAGTTTGCATAAGTGCTTAAGGTTTCTTCCAGGTCCTTTCTGATACCCTGTGAAGGCCACTTGGTAGATGAGGGACCAAGCACTGAAACTTCAGATTGTAGCATGAAGCACTGAGTGAGTGTATAGACAGCAGTCGTCTGGTAGGGAGAGCTGTGGCTGGTGGCAATTTTTGTCACTTTTTGTCACTCTCCGATGTTGCCTGTTTGAGACTTTGACGTATTCTTCCTTCTTCATACAACACCCACAATTCTTCCTCTTCTTTGTTGTTCTTTACTTTCCTCTTTCACTGGGAAAGTTGGGCATCTTCTACTTTCAAAATGAAAAAATGAACACACAGTTTGTGTATGCAGTCAATTCACCACTTACTTTAATTAGCAAAAAGAAACCAGAATGCATTCATTTAAATACTTAATTTTCTAAATTCTGAAACTTTGTATATAGTTATTTTTAACCTGTTTTCCTAGGGAAAGATGTTCCTGCAATCATTTTTCACTAACCACCCACTGTCAGTAACTTCGGGAGCCTTTGTGTTGATCGCAGACTTCAGGTCGGGCAGAGATCTCAGTTGCGAAATCCACAGCTTCACAAAAGCAGACAGGCAGGTAGAAGGGAGAGGATCTAGTTGCAAGGCTGGTCTTGCTGCCATGCGAGGTCAGCCCTTACTGCAAGAAATGAGAGGATCCGCATGGGAGAGACTTCACGAAGACACCAACTGTGGGGAAGGGCCGTCAGCGTGGGGGCACTGGTGGGTACCAGGAGTCAAAGCAGGACATGCCAGTCCAAGGAAAGAYGCCCTTCATTCGCCTGCCTTCAGTGCTGCTCCTCATGACTACTTCTTGGCTCTTCTTCCTGACGTCCTTCTCAGGAGAACACTTCCAAATTGCGAGCATAAACGCTATGCAAGATTGAACTGGCCTTTCAATCTGCCCTCAGACGTTGCTTCTGCACCTCTTTGTGTGGCCTCTGACTGCTGGCCCTCGGCCCTTGACTTCCTTGTGCAGCCAGTCCCTCCTTGTTTYTTCCTCTCTGCAGAAGGACAACCCAAAACACATTGTCCTGGATCCTACTGACACCACCCTGGGTGCGTGTCTCCAAGCCCTCTTACCTCTGCCAAGGCACTATGGAATAGCTGTCTGATTTCCTTAAGAATGGAATGCCAATGGAATTGGAGTTAGACACCATAGCAGGTGTGGATGTGCTTGAATCATGGTTGCGCTTCCAAAAACAGCTGCTGTGGATGCAGTCGTGTGTTGTAAACAGCTCATGTTAGTGTCATGAAATCATTACAGAAACATGGTGGTACCATTAGTGGTCCAAAGGCTAAGAATGCACCTTTTAAGATAAACTGGTTGCATCAATTTTATCGCAAAGCACAGCGTTTGTTACCAAGACAAAACCCGAAGTCAGCAGGAAATGTGTCTTCTGGTTGTGTCCTTTTATTCTTTCAAAAGCAAAATTAACATTATGCTACAATGTTGCCCAGTGGTGGGACCTTATTTAAAGTAAAACAAGAAAACAAAATTTAGGAACAGCTGATAAACAAATGCTGAAGTTGGCTGTATGAATTACAACACAGTAAATTCAACTTCTAACGAACTTCTGATTTTATGTTATGAAAGAGGTGGAAGAATTCTGGTTTGGCTTCATTTCTCAGGCTTCTTTGCTTTTTGTCTTGCTTTTTAATGTTAAATAGATTATCCCTCTTCAGTTTGACTAAGGGGAAACTCTTGCTGTGTGGGCTGTGGGCTGTGGGCTGTGTGGACCCAGTCCTGCAACGTGGCACGTGTTTGGGAGTGAAGCCATTTAGACATGGCACTTTCAGCATAGATGCTCGCAGCAGGAATACTGCTTCTGATGTGTCTTCAGACTTGAAGATGAACATAAGTTGGTAAAGCTGCTTTTCTGAGGGGTCTGCTGATGACTTTTGGAAAAGGATATGCTGACCTGTCCAGGAGACAGGCAGGCACCTGCTTTCTAGTATGTGGGCATCTTTTACACTAATTTAGTCTGCTGCTGCTTCAACTTTAGTTTTATGCCCACTGCACTGTTGCTCTGTTTACTGTTTCAGCAATTAAATAATAGAGTAGCCATTAGAAGTGTGTTTCCAGCTATTCACAGAAAAATAGTACATATTTTTAAAAAAACACACACCTCCCTTTTTTTTTTAACCAGTCAAGTGAATTTCTGTTTTGCTTAAGCAGATATTRAAGTCCTCTCTACATCATTTGTATTGTTAATAAATTGCAGGACTTTATACCACATCACATTACTCTACTGGAAATAGATTTGAAATATATAAAGGTACAATATACATACATTTTTAACAGTGAAAAGTAATTTTCTGACATAATAGCCAAAATAAAGTGCCATGAAGCTATTAGCAGTAAATTGAATTTTTTGGTCTGTAATTTAGTATAAATACTGACAAGCTGGGGGGAAAAAAAAAACCAAACAACAAACGCATACTCATTAGTCATTCAGCTTAGCAGCACAGAGGCAGCAGTCGGCCAGGGTGTGCGTTTTTATGTCTGCTTCAATTGCACACTTCATTTATTTGGACATGGCATAGGCGGCTTTCTCTGTCACACGGCATCGCTGCACGATTAGCAAGTTGCGCCCCAGGGCAGCTGGGACGCTTTGCTGGGGCAGATGTTCTTTTCAGCTTATTCAGTGGCCGTTCTGGGGTTGTTTACTGTTGTCATAGCTACCTGCATTTCCATAGCAGCCGAGCTGCTGTGTGTGAAGCAAGTGAATATAGTTATAAAAGGATCATATTTTGTTCTGTCTCTATAACTTACCATCTGTCAACTGACTGTGATGGATTCAGAAACCAATTTAAGAATAACAGCAGCCAGACGATGATTTTTGCTTATATTAAAGTGACAATGGATGAGGATGCAAATAAGTTGGTGCTTCAATGAAATGCTAGTTTCTTTTTTTTTTCCCTTAATTGTAGCAGTTTGGCTTCCAACACTTTCTCAAACATCGCTGAAATGCTTATCAACAAACTGAAATGACCGAGTGTCATCTTCTGTACTTGCTCAGGTGTAGGTGTTCCTTACGCTTTCCCACTCTACTGTCAGCTCATCCTTGTGCGTTGGCTTCCAAATTGTGATGTTGCACCTGCTTTCACAGATCCTTTGTAATGAAATCTAAATACTCTCCACAGAATTAAATAGCGAATTCATGAGGCTAACAGCAAAGGTATCATGCACACACGGTTATGGTTTGGTGACATTCATCACTGCGCTCTACTTAATAGTAGCAATGGGATCATATGCAAGTTCGGGGGTAAATTCAATGTGTGATCAACGAGCCCTCTGAATAATGAACTCTTATACCTTTTCACTGCAGAGATTTGGTTGAACCTAYAGTTTAGCAATGGGGGCAAGAAGATTAGCCCAGTTGTAAATAATGTATTTATTGGTTGATTTTTCCAGATCCTGACATTGATGCTGCCACTGCCATGATGCTTTTGAATACTCCCCCTGAGATACAAGCAGGTTGTGAGTAGATATTTCTATAGCATATAGCAACATAGACGTGTAAAGTTAATATTCTCTTTTATAAGTATACAGCGTACCAGATAAAAAGGATTTAATGAAGAAATATAACTTCCCTTGTAGACCCTTACACTTCCTTGACCCTTACATGAGTATAATTTTGTGGTTCATACTACATTCTTTGTTACATGAATAATAGTAATCCATGATCTCTAATGTAAAAGAGGGGTTACTGTTATTCATGACATACACATAATTGAGTAATATACTATTATCCGTACTAATAGAAAGACCTGGGGCAACAGCCAGGAGAAAGGCAGAGAGAGAAAGAGAGCAAGAGAGTGGAGGGTACATGGCATATGGTTTTGTTTTCATTTTGTTTTGATTTGACTCCCATCGTGTGAGTTACCACAGCCATCTGGATACTTTCCATTCACTTGGGCACTGTTTCAACTCCTTCCTTGCACACATCCTGCCCGTTTTGCTTTTTTGCTCTGTCTGATGCAAGGCAGTAGGCAGGCTGCGGGGAGCAAGGAAAGGTCTCATTTCCTGCCAGTACTGTCCTCCTTGTCCTGTGACCAGACCCGAGGTTTTGATGCTGTGTATTAACAGAGCACTGAAGGGGCCTTGGCCCCAATTGTACTGAGCTGTGCAAATAGGGCGGGAATCATCCTGCCCCACAGAGCTGGCAGTGAAGATATTAGAGGAATCCGTAGAGGAATACAGCCACACAAAGCAGGGAGTACAAGAAAACAAACATATCTCTGGTCAGCAAGCATCGTAGTAATGCCGAGTGACAGGCAGCTCTAAAAAATAAAGGCAAAAGTTAAAATAGAAGCCATTATCAAGCCTGTCTAGCATCACCACTATTGTTCTAGCTCACACAACCAAATCCAAATTCCAGGGGAAGCCTTGATTTGCACTTTGATACTCTGCCTGGGGAAGAGAGTCAATTACCATCAAAGCATTTCCTGTGCAGCCGAGGAAAGCTATTGTCAGCCTGCTCTGTGACCCTGCCAGAGAAATGTCTCTTGAGAAGCTCCTCTTGGGGGAGAGCACGATGTACCAAGAAATTGTCTGTTCTGGAAAGAGGGAAGAGTGGTCCTTGTCCTCCTCTCCTAAAGAGCCTTCAGGGACTGCGCACGGTAAAAGGGTGAGCAATCCCAGCTATGTGTAGGTAGGAAAAAGGAAAGATTTTATCAGGGAGAGGAGGCTATCATTGGGCTTAGTGGGAAGAATAAAATGAGAGATCTTCAAAGGATTAGAAATTTAGAGAAGCCAGGTTTGTGGGGCAGAGAAAAAGGAAAAAGAAGTTGGGGTAGAATGAGGGTGCAGGGATGAAAGGGTATGTGAGAGAGGGAAGGAGAAATAAAGCACTATGTGCACGGAAAAGGATGGGGAAAACGTGGAATAATCTGAACTCCTGGAGGAACTGGAGAGCAGGAGTAGATTGCAGACAAGAAAGGGAGGAGATCCTTAGTAAGCTGCATGTACTAAACACACTGCAGATTTTTATCACATCTGCATGTTTGCCAGCATTGAAGGTGTTTGCGTGGAACTGATTTGGACACTTGGGCACTGTCATTTCATAGAGATCATAGCTTGCAGGTTGGCAAATGGCTTATTGCTATTTTAGTTTGTAGAGGTTGCTCTGAGGAAGGAAATTCTAGCCTTCTACGAGTTTGGCATATCTCTCCCCCGCGTCACCTTCCCAGCGGACTTGTGTCAGGACGTCAAAAGTGAGAGGGAGATGAAAGCAGAAAGATGGCTCCTCATTCACATTGCTCCCTCCTTAACGTCTGCAAGTAGTGAGGCCTACCTCTGTGCTTTTAAACTGAAATGCAGGGTCTGCTCAGAAGTTCATGAATCCTTCCAAACATTGGGTAGAATTGGCTGGTGCCAGGAGGAAAGGGCAGAAGTTCTTATCGTAACCTCAGAGGTCCTCTAAAGGAGAAATATTTGTGTGTGTGCGAACGGATACCTGAGGAAGTAAATCAGCCTGTCTTATCGACTGCAGTTGGGTCTCACTTACCTACCATGTTAGGAGAATCTTAGGCAACTTAAAGCAACTTAATTACTACTGCACATTAAGAAACAATTGCGTGAAAAATCACATTTAAAATTAATTTTCAAATAAAAGGCAATTGGGCTATAAAAATTTCATCGCAATGCTGAGCATCATCTAGAAGCTCACAATTCGTTCTCTGCTCTGTCAGTGTCTACAGTGGTCTGTAAATCAAGCTGTGAATGATCAGGGCAGTAAGCATGCTGGTACCATTTGATCCCTTGAAGATTTAGAGTTCTGTTCGTCATACCAGACTCTGGTATCAAGCATGTGCTCAAGCCATCGGGGCTGCAGAATGCCCCATCTTCTGAAGACAAGCTTGCCTGGAAGTGCTTTGAAGAGGGAGAGACATAGTTTACAGTTTGGCCAAAGGTGTTAATACCTGACTGAAAACACCCTTTTGATCTGAGAGTCTGACTCTGAGTGTGCCAGTTACTTCCACAACAGACAGTCAGATGGAGGCAGAATCTGAGTGTCATTTCACGGTATAACAACTTGACAAGTCAGAAAGTTTAAAACTCGGGTCCATTAAGGCCTTTGCCTGTCCTACGAACATTTAACCATTGTTGTGAAAGGTGGATACCTCTAAAGCAGATTGTGACAGAGTCTGGATTCATGTTTGTGTGGATGGTTACATGTTTTGGCTTTTGACTTTGAAGGCATCTTCTTGGATTAAAAGCTACCTTTCCAGCAGGATAAAAATCCGTGCTCATCTAGGCAATGTGGATGCTAAAAGCATCTTTAGGAAGAAGTTAGCTACAGCCATCATTCAAAGTCTTATTAAAATTTATTTTAATATAGTCTGTCAGAAAGGAATCCCATCTCAGTGGCATTAGAAAATCCAGAGTAAACTATTCCTGCTTTGTAACAGATTGATTAATTAGCTTTGCGTTTTTAAATGACCATTTAAAATTCCATACTCATGTGTGAAACACTTCTAACAACCGCACATGAATTTTAATATCAGCTTTTGCTTTTGTATGAAATCTTGAAATGGTGTCTGAGCTGGCACAAACATTGCTTACCATTTACCCCAATCACTTTGTGCTTTAGTTTTCATGCAAAAAAAATATGGCAGAATAAAAGAGTAAACACCATTATTAGGATTATTTTGTGTTTGTGGGGGTTTTACTTTATAGACATGAAATTGATTGATCACATTGTCAGTGAAGGTTGGAAATAATGCAGTTATAGTGGAGTATTGACATCAGAAATCAATTTCTAAAATATAAACACTTTGCAGTATTTTCACAGACCAAATATTTCTAGATTATAACTAAAGGCAGAAGTTCAAAGTAGCCAGCTCTGTGCAAGACGCTACTGAAACATACAATCCAGCTGGCACCAAGAATAAAGCATGCAAGATACTGTGATATGCTAAGAAAAGGCATGTAGGAACATAGTTTTAATATTTTTTTGCTTCAGTTTATGGAAATCCTTGTATTTCATCAAGTKTTGTATGGTTTGATTATGTTTAAAAAGAAACAGCAACTTAAACACCTGCTTTCTTCAGTAGCAGCTATCACAAGTTACGAATACTTTGGACTTTATTAGTAGCCAGTACATGAGTATTAATTGCAAAATATGTGACTTGCATTGAAAACTGTATTTTGACCTGCAGGGCACTTGGTACTGGCTGGGCCATCTTGGGCAAGTTGCGCCAAATTTCTGGGCCTGTTTTCCCTGATGGGAATCTAATTCACAGAGAGGACAGAGGAAAAGGAGACGGTGAAAAAATGCTAAAGCTCAATTTAGAAGTATATGATTATAGAAGTCATGGCTACTAACTCAATGAAGCCCATGGGTTAGTTTTATACAATTGTTAAGATTTTCAATACTTCAGTTCTTACCGATGATTTGAAAGTAGATGTTACMAGCTGTCACTCCAGTGTAGCATTCCTGACTCTTAAGAGTGTATCGTCCTGGGCATGTCATTTAGTCTTGCCAAACCATTGTGTTTTGCCATGAATAAAATGGAGATTGGTTTTGGTCATTTTGCAGTGTGTTTGGACTTCCTGAGATTCAAGTCACTGGAAGCATTTTAAGTAGCAATATCTTCCTAAATGGTGAGATCATTCTGAACTTGGAACCATTTGCTGGGAGGGAAGGACCAGTGAGAATGGAGTGTGTGTAGTGTATTGCTGCTGCTGCTGCTGCTACTGCTAGTGAAACAATGCTGCGGTCAAAGTGATTATACTGCAATTCTTGATTTAATTCAAGAAGCTCCTGACTCAGTGATATTATACATAGGTTCGAACTCATGAGTAGTCCTTTGCCCATTGCTATATAATTTGGGAATTGCACAAAAATGTAAGTACATTGCTCAAGCTGAAGTTTAATACTGCAAACAGCTATAAACAGTGCTTGCAGACAGGGTTTGAGTAGAAACCAGGAAACTGAGAATCCTCTCAGTTCTGAACACCCATCTTCTGTTTTCAGTACTGCTCACCGCTACTCACCCAGGTTAGCGGGGAAGTGGTGGCCTTCAGGAGACTTTGCAACACTGGTTTTGTGGGTGGTTCCTTACAGGAGACTGAAGCGCTGTGGTAAAGATGTTTGGGAAGATATGAGCATGGAGTTTTGGTGGGTGCTTCTTAAAAAGCAGGCTTTCCAAGGGTGAGATCAACGTCTCTCTGGTTTAGAAATCTTTGTTAATCTTTGTCTCAAAGCATATAAAACCCAGAATAGATACATGTATTTTAAATTTGGTGGGAGGAGAAGTAATTCCCTATAGAATCTACTAATACTGTGCCTCTATACTTCTAAAATTGTACCCTGATTAAATTTGCTTTTTAAGCTAATGCAAGTGGCTTGTATATGTGGAAGATAGATTTACAGGAATCAAGACAAAAAATTGACATAAATTTGCCTTAATAACAGACAGAAATCCTCCAAATAGGATCAAATAGAACATGCTGTTTTCTTGGGACATTTTTATTGTGTATGAAACTTGTTAACTATAATGTTCTGTTTGCACTGCTTGTGGACAAGTCACTTATTATAACTTGTTAGACAGCTTCCAGCTTAACTTTTTATATCAGAAAATGATAAATCATTGACTGTAAAATGTTTTATAAAGCTATTTTTGCTGACAGTTCTGTATCAAAGTGAAAATTGAGAAAAGACATTTTCATAGGGTGAAACTTTCCATTCCAGTTGCTTGGATTTTTAGGGGAATGGCATCCTCAGCTTCTGTTAAAGAGGATTTTTTTCGTTTACTTAAGTATTTCAGTATTAAGTCATTAAAGTGAGGAAATAGAATTGGAAAGAAAACTTGCTTTTATGAAATACTTTCTGCTTCTTTCTCCCTACTCCTCATATTTTGATTTAGCAGCATGGTTTAGTTTGTTGTTGAGCAGTTCCAGCATCACCAAAATTAAGAATCGCTAGCTGTGGTTTTCTACTTAATACAAAAAATAGCTTGGAAGATTAAATTATTTTTATTAAATGCCCTTAGACAAGGTATGAGTGTGATAGGATTATCACGATACACTTCTCTCCCCCCCCTCAAATTTTTGTTTAGAGTAAATGGCTTGTTGGATGCATCCTTGATTTGCAGTTTGTTAGGGCTACAGACTGTGGAATTCAAGAGCTGTAAAATTGTCCTTGAGCAGTACAATAGAAGAAGTTAGGCAGATGGCATCAAATTTATGCCTGGGATAAGAGAGTTGAAGTGAATARAGTTACACATTTGGCAGGTAACATTTGCTTTTGGCAACTTCTGATGTCCCATCAATTATACATCATTAGCAATTTCCTATTTTCAGTTCTTGTAGCTTGAGATAAAGTATTCTGCTAAACACTGTCCTGGAAGAGAGATCGGCAGAAAGAAGCTGAAGCTGACAGATATTAGCAGAAACTCAGTATCTCTTGTCTGTAACGGTTTCTTCTGTGCTACAAGAGATGGGTCAGAGAAGAGAGCCCTGAGATAAATGCATAGGCCACATGATGACAGAAGAGTCAGAGAACCTACAGGATAACTTCATACTCTAATATTCCACTTTTTTAAAGTTCATTTTCGATACATAATATTCAGTCTTCCTCACTAGTCTAAATGTTGGCTACCTTGAGCTAGACAGTTTAAAGAAGTGTATGCTTGTTTCGCAGATGACATAAAGAACATACTTGTTACCCCTTTCTTTTTTATTTCTTTGATCTACAACAGCTCACTCTCAGCGCTGATATTTCATTTAATTTCCACGTGCCAACATTTAACCAAGAAGTTTGTTTCCTTATTTAGTGAGCTGTTGGGGTGTCAGTGTGTCTGAATGCTCTATCCATTTAGTATTTCCTCCTTCTCTTCCATTTCAATTTTGCCAAATTGCTATATTGTGTGTTAGACAATCAGATCTTTAGGGAAGGACTAACATGGTTTTGCTTGTTGCGAAGGGCTTGAATGAGGTTGTTAGCTCAGCTGGATGGGGAAAGTTTGCTTTACCTGCACGCACACTTGCAAGTAAGAGATTATGGATGCAATCTGTCGAGGGATGTGATGAAAGAAGTCCATAGTTTGGGTTATTCTACTCAGCTAATGTGCACACAACACCATGCTCTGCATTAAAACAGTCCTGCATTGGCTGTGGAGTGATCATGTGGCCTTCTACTTATTTTCCACCTTCAGAGGCTGAGTACAGGCTATGAAACAACACTGGATTTTTGAGGGCTTCTGTTGGATCTTTTTAACACTATCTGAACATAGTGTTTTGATGGATTCAGATTATGGTATGTTCTACATGGCATTCGCTTTATTGTCTGTTGAACTGTAATGTGAAAGTTTGCGACAAAAGACAGAAAGATTATTTTCCCCCTTGGAGAATTTCAGAGGTGCAGTCTTGATTTTTGACGTTGGATACATTGCTTCTCTCCGCAGTTAGCCAGTGGAGACGTGAAATGATGGCAGATCCTACTCAGGTTGTGGAATTCCACCAGAGCAGCGTAAGATCAAAAATCATTTCCCCGTTCTTGCAGCAGATTAGGGGCAGATTCTCTGTACATGGTTTTCCTCTACTCCGGTGGAAGTATTTCCTGGGTTTAAGCTCCCTGAGAGCAGAATGAGATCCACTGCCTCCTTGAAAACATAGCAGTGATGAAAGCTGAAAGGTGAATAATGATTTTGTTGTTTCAGACTCTTTGTGTTTCACTAGGAACATTTTGTGAAAGAGGAAGCCTTTATCAGAGATGCACAGATCTTTTTGCATTGTTTTCTTCAGCTGAGTTTCTCAGATATAAACTCTCTCAGCACTTGCACAGAAAAGGTGTAAATTACATTTCACACTTCTGCCTAGGAATTGGGAACCATGTAACCTGCCTGTATGGTTGGTTAAAGAAGCATTAGAAAAGAGGAGTTTGGACTCTAAGGTGTTAGTCCAGACTGGCACTGATTGATGATATGGCTTAGAGTAAATTATCTTACATCCACACCTTGAATCTTCAATCTGAAATATAAATACCTCGCCTCAAAGTATGGTTTTGAAACATAATTAAAGCTTGTAAGGCATAAATGTATCTTTGGAATAAAAGCACCACGTATTTTCCAGTAAATAATCCACAACCCTTCAAAAGTACCAACATGTGAAAATAATTCCTTGGATAATAAGCAGCCCTCTTCATACAGCCTGCACAAGGGCAGGGAAAGTGTCTGGGTACCAGGGACAATGTATTAGCAGTTTATCTACATAGATTTTTTAAAAATAAAGTAATTAGTGTCATTTTGGGAAGGATGGGTATTGATACTTTAAATGCTGTAAGTAGAGATGCATGAGCAATAGAGATCGGTCTTACAGTGGTACGTTGGTTATGTGGATAACTAGAAATTCATAACTTATACCACTGAATTATTTTGATCCTGCTTTTCATTTTAGGTTTAGAATGCTGCAGAAACTAATTTACCAGCAAGTTGTGGTGGTTTTTTTTTTCATTGTGGTTCCAGATGTTTACTGAAAGGATACACTGCATCACCCAGTCTCCTTCTTCAGTTGATCCCTTGCATCTGTTTGTCGCATAACTTAACTAGTGATGTAGTGGTATTGCTGCATCGTAATTCAGAGAGTTTTGGGAAACAAAAATGAAAATCAGTAGCAATAACACTTCTGTTGCAGGCTGAAATAGTTACTGAATTCTGAATGGTGATTTCAATATACAGAGCTGTGGTGTACTTCAGAGAAAAGTTGAGGCCTCTTCTGGTACAAATAGTCCTACTGAAGCCTTTCAATGAGTGGTGGCACACTGAACAGACCAGACATAATTGAAGTTAATTTCATAGGCAGCAATATGTACCAAGTTGTCTCTTTGGGGATATTTTCAGAGGACAACAAACTTCTACGTTTTTTTWAAAAAGTTGTTAATTCCTGAAGGGAAGATGTGCAGTGTGTGTGTGTTGAGGTGGGGATGTTTTTAAATGTGAAGCTTTCAAAAAGAGCATTCCTGAATAGCACACYGTGACTTACAAACCTGCAAAGGGTCGAGGAAGATGGAGGATGGGTTTGAGTGAGGATATCAATATATAGAAAGTCTAAGCTATGAGACTTGGCAGTGGATTTTATATATATAGGAGTGCAGGAAAAAAGGAAACTYGGAAAAGGTAAAGAAGGAAAGTCATGAGACAGTGGTTTTAGAGAAGTGATGGGGAAGTGAACAGGATTTTTTAAAGAAGCAATGGGAGTTGTCAGTAAGGCAGAAAGAGAGGGTAGGAGAGGAGACAGTGTAAGATAAGCATCAGCTAACTCTGCCAACAGACCAGGATAATTAGGTAACCATGGAAAAAAGAGTTTGGGCATCAAGGAGCCTGTTGCTCTCTTTTTGCAGTAGAGCTCTCAGTGTGTTTGCTTTGAAGTTTTATATGTATATGTATTTAGGCAACATACATAGTTAACTGACAGGTGGCTCTGTGTGTATGCATAAATGTTTCATTTCAGTATGAAACTCTATGGTTTATATCAGAGTAAAGAGAAAATTCCCCAATCTTTCTTGGTCAAAACTCCTGGTTCATTTCTTTTAACGGGACTTTGTAAATGTAGAGAAACTGTACTGTGTAGTGCATTACAAAATCTGTTCCTCTTGAAAGCCTGTTGGAAAAAACGTGCCCATTGGAAATGATGTCTTTTTATCGATCTTCTGGTATTTAGCAGGTTTATCTGTTGCTTTGAATTTACCTGTTATCTGTGCRTTTTAGGTTAGCCATATCCTTGAGCAGACTCCTTTTCTTTTATGACACTGGTATTTTGGCCATCCTAAGGTCATGCTGTTGAAATAAATGTAATAAGAAGTTCAGATTTTGGAGGTTTTGGCAAGGTAACATTCCTCTACAGTATCTRCAAACCCAAGCATTGAGAGCCTGGTAGTGTCCCCTGACTGAAACAGATTTGATCGATTTCTCATAATCTAGTGCTGGAGGAAAAAGTGCACAAAGTAGTGAAGTATAAATAGCAAAAAGCAATTTTTAAATTATTTTGTTCATTGAAAGCTGACCCTAGTTGTTTTAAAGTAGGTTCTATAATTTTAGCCATTTGAGGCTGTACTTAAGCAGCTAAATATAAATGACCTGTTCTTCAAAGGTGCTCCAAAGCAAGGGTGGGTATAACGCAGTGGCAGGATTTGACTGGGGGTGATGTGCTCTCACCAGCAGGAGAAAGAAGATTATTTTCCCAGAACTAATCTGTGTGGTCTGGAGTGAGCAAGATGAGCAGCAGGATAGCGGGAAGGGAGGTGTGGATCTGGCTTGGTGTTGATAGGAAGTTAAATGTGCCCTCAGCAGCTTAGAAATAACRTACTTCTGAGCCTATATTTCTCTGCCTCAGAATACACTAATATTTTCGGGTGTGAGCGTTTGAAGTTGGGCATGTAAAGTGTATGTGGCTGAATGATTTTTCTAGTCTCCCTGTAATTTGAATTTGAGTTTGAAAATAAAATTCTGTAGGTGTATATAAAGTGGTATGGTTTACATTTATCTTATATGTATTTATATAATATCTGTATGTTCAAAAATAACACATCCAGAGTAATGATCATCATTCTCTTTTCGGACATTCCCCATCAGGGGAAGTTACAGTATGAATGATGACTGAAAGGAAAAGTGAGCGAACTGGCTAGCTGTGGATGTTAAAGAAGCAAGCTGGGGTTGAGGCTGTTGGAGGTTACTGTTCCAACCTGAAAGGACATAATAGCTGTGCAAACAAACGGCGTTACACATAAGTCCCTGTGGTAAGTGCCTAGGAGAAGAACTGTGTTCAGTAGTCCTGCATCCCACAGTGGAGGAGGAAAATGCTGAGGACCTGCTAAGGACAGACTCTTCCTTTGGTGGTGCCTTGGTAGTGCTTCCTCTGCTATTCCTTCAGCTGGGGGGTTGGCTGCCCTAGGCTGAGCAGCGCACAGAAACATGCCTGGATAGAAAAGAAGTACTTGGTTGTAAGTTAAAATCTTGTTGGCCAGAGCTGCAGTTTTTGATATACAGCCAAGTTAAAAGGCCCCAGTGAAATCTCTCCTCTGTAGTGGCCAGTACCTACGCAGTTCGGTGTCAGTGGCATCAGCACGCCGCGTTGGATGGGGGAGGCTCAGCTGTGACCTGGCCGTGTGCTGGAGGCGCGTGACTGCTGCCAGGCTGGGTGACAGAGGTCATCGGTGGCAAGAGAGAGGGCCTAATTAGTGGTATGGAGCTAATGCCTTTTTAGCCTCTTCTCTTTGTTTTCCTGGTAGATCCACATTTGTAGATAGTATTTTATTTTGCAGGAGACGGAGGCCAAGAGATTGCTGCTCAGAAAGTAAGCTGGGATGATAAAAAGCTACGACCTATGTTCCTGCAGTGAAGTGCTTATATTCTGTTTATCTGTAAAGGGTTGTTGTTCCTTATTGTAGATGAAAGAGTCACATCTATGCTCATAGCCAGTTTTGACTCTAAGCACATGCATTCCCAGCAGAACAGCAATTACAAAGTGATTTGGTTGTACAAGGAATGATCTGCAGCAACTGGGTCAGGTAGTGGCTTCCACAAGCCATGTTATCATTGGTTCCTGTTAAATTTGTTGCCATGAAAATAGCGTTGGAAATAGCATGGCATTCACAGGAATAGAGGCTGAGATGTTCAAGGTAAGCAGTGTACTACACGAGCCTCTCTACTGTTTTCTCAATTCATTGAAAAGCTTAAGTTCCACATTTTGCTCCTACATTTTTCTAACTTTTCCTTTAAAAGAAAAAATGTTCTTTTTTTGTTTGTTTTTTTTTTTAGTTCCTCCGGGAGTGATACAAAACGGAGCTCGAGTTCTGAGTAGAGGAATATTTCCTGGAGCTAGGCCATTGCCAATCAACCCTATAGGAAGCATGGCTGTTGCAGTGAGGTAAGAGTGGCTCATTGCAGGATCTCTATGAAATAAATCAGTATTTTGTAGAGAATGTAAAAGTATATGTAAGCTCTGGTCAGCAGATACTTTGCTGCTTGCTAATACTTCTCAGGTTCTAAAGGAAATAAAACTCTGCCACCTCAAATTCTTGGGTTATCATTCTTTGCAGGATAGTCATGATGTATCTGTCTGTTGCACACTGGTTTGTAAAAAGCAGTTTTATTTTCACTAGCAAATTGCAGGCACTTTATGGTGAGAACCTACTACGGTGACCTGTTTTTCTAAGTGCAAATGCTTTATCCTGCTCCTCCCTCCCTCCCTTTTTCTACAGACTTTTTCCTGTATTAAATACCAGTTAGAAGAATATCAATAATATTAAAGCAAATTCTGAAAGATATGTGAACATATTGTTGTCATTTTGTTATTAACTTAGGTCTTCGTGAGGCAGTTTCTTTCACTACAGTTTCTACTTCAAGGTTATACTGAAACATTCAAGGGTAAAATGTTGTTTGAAGATACTCAACTTTTTCAGAAAGCAGGGCAGTAAGAGACATCTAGTGATGGCAATAAGAACTGTGGTTCAGTGGTTTGCTTTAATTAAAGCAGTTATAGTTTATTGGTGGAAGAACAACTTGCCTCAGGTGTAGCTCCATTTTCAGTCAGTCACAACAGAGATTAATTTGGTCAGGTATGCTGCCAGTGCCCTTCTCTTTCTGTCAGTATCTGCAAAAGCTATTTCAGCTCAGACAGTTGGGTATTGTGGGTGGGGTTTCATAATTAGCGCTGACCCTGCTTTGCTGGGCTGTTCCAGTTACACCCTCTGATCTCAGTAAATGGCTGCCAGGCAGTGAAATAAAGTATCTTGATAGCTGCTTATTCCGTTATTATTAATTTGGGATTTTTTTCCCATTTACTCTTTTTTTTTTTTTTTTAATCCCTTTTCAGAATCAGTCTCTAGCCCTATGGGTGCATTATTTCCATCCAATAAATGGAGAGAGAGAGAGAARACCTACGACATTCATGTACTCTTGATGCTTAAAATGCATGGAGGGGAAGACACTAATTGGAATAAAATTAATATTTTTTGATGGGCAACTGTGTCAGCTGTTTTTCACATTTGCTACGCTGAAGGGATGCAACCCTGAGGGTCATCCTCCAGAATTCTGCAGAGTTCCTCTCCATCTCGCTTTACCACAGTCTGGCCTTGCAGTGGAGGTCAACTGTCTTCAGTAGCTTTGCCGCTGGCTTTAGCCAGGACTTGTATTCTGCTCCAGTGGGTATTGCAGAGCTGCACTGGATCATTAATTATATATAATTTTTATGAGGTGTCCAAGCTAAATGGAGGACATAGTGGTCTGAATACCTCTCTTGAGTTAGAATAGAATACACTATTTCAGTTGGAAGGGACCTAAAATGATCATCCAGTCCAACTGCCTGACCAGTTCAGGGCTGACCAAGTTAAAGCATGTTATTAAGGGCATTGTCCAAATGCCTCTTAAACACTGACAGGCTTGGGGTATCAACCACCTYTCTAGGARKCTTGYTCCAGGGTTTGACCACCMTCTYTGTAAACAAATGCTTCCTAATGTCCAGTCTAAACCTCCCCTGGTGCAGTTTTGAACCATTCCCACACATCCTGACACTGGATACCAGGGGGAAGAGCCCAGCACCTCTCTCTCCACTTCGCCTCCTCAGGAAGCTGTAGAGAGCAATGAGGTTGCCCTTCAGCCTCCTTCTCTCCAAACTAGACAAAGCCAAAGTCCTTAGCTGCTCTTTGCAGGACATTCCTTCCAGCCCTTTCACCAGCTTTATTGCCCTCCTCTGGRTGCATTCAAGGACCTTCATATCCTTCTTAAATTGTGGGGCCCAGAACTGCACACAGTATTCAAGGTGAGGCCGCACCAACGCTGAATACAGCGGGATAATCACCTCTTTTGACTATCTGGTTACACTGTGTTTGA
>JASVER010000027.1:2821396-2886521 GCA_030449065.1 Oceanodroma leucorhoa | reverse complement strand
GGTGACCTTATCATAGAAGGATATCAAATTAGTTAAACGGGACTTTCCTTTTGTGAACCCATGTTGACTGTGCCTGATGGCTGCACTGTTCTTTAAATGCCTTTCAGTAGTACCCAGCATGATCTTCTCCATCATTTTTCCAGGGACTGAGGTTAGGCTAACAACAGGTCTGTCGYTCCCTGGGTCTTCCCTCACGCCCTTTTTGTAGATTGGAATAACAYTGGCTAGCTTCCAGTCAGCAGGGACCTCCCCAGACTCCCAAGACCTTTGGTAGATGATCGAGAGGGGTCCTGCCATAACATCCACTAGCTCCTTCAGTACTCTGGGGTTAATCCCGTCAGGCCCRATGGACTTGTGAACATTCAGCTGATACAGCTGGTCCCTTACAATTTCAGTGTCCACAAACAGAAGGTCACTGTTCCCACACTCATGGTCCTGCTGGTCCTGGTTTATCTGCATTTCCCGCTTAGACCTGTTTCATAATCAGGGTTGACTTGAGGAGGTAGAACTGTTTTTCCTTCCAGGCCACTTGAAAAATCCTTCTCTGTAGACATCCTCAAATTGCTATGCTGTAAGGCTGTATATAGTTAAATTTCATGCACTTTCTGAGGACTTCTTCTCATGTTTTTCCCAGCAGGTAGAACAGGATCTTTACCAGCTACCTACTAATGTAGATTTGGGAAATTAGGGATTTTACCCCTCCCTTGCTTATGTTCTTTTTGCTCTGTCTCGGAGAAAAGTATTTATAATTAGGTAATGCAGACATTTCTAATTCTTCGTGTTCTCTTCTCCAGCCTTAGGCAGTATTAGAAATAGCTTGCTATGAATATATTCCTGGTCTGCATGATATCTGCTTATATTTAAGGGCTCCTGCAATATCCCCTCTTCTAATTCTCAAAAAGGGGTTGGAGAGGTGGAAGGGGCTTTGAAAGCTTTTGAGAAGTTAGGGGACTCTGCAATAGAGCAAGTTCAGCAGGCAGTTTTGTCTTGTTTCTCTCGGGGATATTAAGATTCAGAATTTCTTGAGGAAGAAGGTCAGTCTGGATGCATGATGCCACTTAGAACATCATCTGGTCGTCTCAAAACCAGATACTACTGTTATCAGTTACTGCAAAAATGACACCCTGTTTCTTGGTGCTTACCCCTCTCCTCAGAAACACAGGGTTAAATAAGACCTGTCCTGTCAAGCTTTCGTGGCATCTCATAACTCCTGCTTACCATGTGCAGCAGGGGGAATTTGCCACATCATCCCTGCAGCCTTCTTCTGTTGCAGTAAAGAGTAGGAGTACTGCTCACACGGAGCTGTCATTTCCTGCTTAGAGAGTGATGCTCCAGTCAGGCTGGCAGGGGATGTTTTTGGACCTGTTCAGGTGCAAGAAGGTTTATTTCCCCTTCCAGCTTTCACCAGGAGGGAGGTCTGTTGGGCAGCCACGGGAGGTGGTGCAGTCTCCTATACAGTTATCTGCAGAAATTATGTGCCTCTGCCTATATACTGAGAAGCCAGACAGCTTCTTTCCAAGAAGTWTTTACTCAAATGTATGTTTTCTTGAGAAGAGTTCTTTTGGTGCTCTAAGTGAAAGGCCTAAAACCACCTAAAAAAGGTGGTTTTCATCATTCATATAGGGGACCTCTAGTATTTTCTTGGTAGTGGATCCTTGCGTAACAAATTAAACCCCTTAACTGTTTTTCTTTAGTTACCATATGTAGGAGTTGTGGGTTCTTCTGTAAGGTGCTGGTCTTCTGCTGGCGCTTCCTTGCTGTCGTAGCTGTTTATTTCATCAATATCTTAGTGGTCTTTGGTTTTGTTGTCCCCCAAACTGCGTGCGAATAACTTGCAGTATGTTGTCTTGTTGTGCAGACTGCCATTAGTGTCAAAACAGAGTAACAATAAGTTTGGTCTTGGGTTAAATTTGCAGTTGTGATTAGGTGGAGTGTTTTGACTAATCTGTTATTCAGAAAGGAGGCCAAAACCGTAGCATTGGACTAAGATGCTGAAATCTGTGACTTCTGATGTGTTAGCTCCCATCAGTTGGGAAGTTTACTGTGCTATTCTTTTTCAACAGTGTGACTGAATGTATTAGTGTATTTTGCTCCTGCGCAAGGTATTGATGTGTTGCTGTTCCCATGTAATTACATGTAATTACTTTATTTTTTATACATAAAATAAAGTACGATTGAATTAAGTAGTTTGGATTAAAAAACCCTACTGAAAAGTATTTAACAAACACGACAGATCCACCACTTTCCATGAATAAAGAATAGCAATTGAGGAGAGCATCATTATGTTGTAGTGCATTTGGCTTAAATTGCACAAATAGGCCTTTCGTTCCAAACTAATCTACAAATGGAAAAGGCATCCCACACAATTTTTACTTTGAAAATCATCCTCTGGTGCTAAGTCTCCACGGCAGAGCATAATTGGATGTGTTTTGACAGTAGCTTTTTATTTACTTTATTCACACCACTTTTAGCTTGTTTACTATCCATATTTTCCATGTTGTGGCTGACAAGTCTAAGACCCACCCGAAGACAGCAGGGGAAAATAACGCTTCAAAGCTGCACGGCGTGTAGCATGTCTCTAACATGAGATCCATCATATATATTTTTGGCAGACTATATCCCCATACAGTTCCCTGAGAGAATCTAAAAGCAAATGCAGTGATAGTTTGGGTAGGTAGAAAAGAAAATACTGACTTACAAAGCTATTATATGAAAGCAGGCAAAGCCAGTAGTGCCTTACATGCAGCAAGGAGTTGGTTGTGCTTTGAAGGTGAGCTCTTGCTGTTACTATGTACATCCATTGGAAAATACCTTTTAAATGTTTGCTTAGGAGGACTTCTGTGTCCACTTTAGTAGCATAGTCTATCAAAGTGGCCAATGCATCTGCCAACATGCATCTTGGAAAGGTGCAAGAAGCTCTGTCGTACATAATCCCCTTCCAGATGAGTAAGGTGTTACCAATTACACCAACCGTTTGGAAGAGTACAAGCTTGGAAGCTGATATAATATTAAAGCTGTTTGAACTACGATTTGAGTACATTCAGCAGACAGCCTCCACCATGACATTTGTCATTTTCTTTGTTTATCCACCGTGCATGAGTGGTTTGTGTCTATGTCCACGTCCTGCTGCAGTGCAGTAGACCTACTGAGCCTAAGCCTCATCTGCCTGACGTGAGCAAATCCACTGAGGTGAGGTTGATGGAGTTTCACTCCATAGAGGATCTCACCAGCTGTGTGGCATAGGCCTTGTAATTTGGTCCAGGTTATTCTGCAAAAGGTGTTTTACAAAATATCCTTGGTAATTTTTATGTATTAAGCCGTTTTTTCTTTTCCTCTGCCCCAAATGTTCACTGCTACAGGGGCCACTGAACAGCATTCACATCGGCTCCCAGGGAATCCAGGGTTTATGAAGCGCTGGTGTTCAGTGCTTTTTGTACTGTGTAGGCCGTGCTTCCCCATTTTTTTGGCCAGATTAAGGTGCTGCTAGTGCTGGCCCACGGGGCTTAACAGCCTGTTGAGTGGTCTGTTCTGATGGGAAGGCCAAATGAAAACCCCATCCCAACCACCAGCGAATGCATGTGAGGTGGAGGTGAATAAGAGGGAAGAAGAGTTCACAGCCACCTTGGTGGGAAACCTTAAGGAGCAGGAAAAACCTTTAGGATTTGGGAAGAGCTAAGCAGAGCCAGTCCCAGTAAAGATGCTTTGGCTGGATTTGCCRTTCTCTTTGTTTGTCGAAACATTCTGCATCAGAAATGTCAGGATGGAGGATAGCGTAGACTCCATTGCTTAACTGTCCTTTTTAGCTCACATTTCCCCAGAATGAGGCCAAGCTATTGTTTCAGGCTAGTTGAAAACTTAGGCGAAACTTCTTTGTATGCCACTTAGGCCTAGATAATAGGTTAAATTACTTTTGGTAATGTTTGTTAGAAATACTTTTGTTTTTTAAATTACTGCATGTTAAAAATAAAAATTAATGGGAAATTACTTGGGATTTTTCCCTTTTTTTCCAATTCTCCTTTCTCACCAAACATTTGTAGCTTCTCAAGGAATTTCACAATTATCTGTAAATTGCAAACACAAGCTTCCCAGGGAATTTCCCTAGGTAAAAAAAATTTCCGTTCAAGTTTCCAAGACAAAATGTTCCCTCTTCCCAGGGAAAGCAAGTGCATCTGCACTGGCAGAGCTTCTGCTCTTCTTTATTTTGGGGAAAAAAAAAAAGCAACAACAACAACAAAACACCCCAAAATGTGACACTAACAAACCTTACCTACTTCATCATGAGTAGATTTTAAAATATATGTTCTTCTTCTGCTATTAATGCCACAGAGCCTTTTGCAGCTCCTGATCATTGGGGTGTGACAAGAATAAGTTTTGTGCTAACTTTATTCGAAGATGGAAGATTGTTATTTATGATTATTTTTGCTTTAAATTTGTAGGGCAATTACTAGATTATTCCTCAGGCCTAGCTTTCATTATGGTGACTTTATTTCTCATGCTGGCTTTATTTTTGCTTATTTTTTCCTCTCTTGAAGCAGCCATTCAAGCAGTGATTAAATAAAACAAACATAAGTAACATGTGCAGCGTAGATGCCAAAGCATCATAAGTAAAATTATATACTTACATTATCTGTGAATGATTATTTTTGCTTAGGTAAAGGAACTGGTAGGTACTTCCTTTTATAAATTCTTAATTGTGTATTCTTAATGTTCTTGCTTATAACTGGCATGATCAGCTTAACAGACCCTAAATCATCCTTGTTGCATTGCATTCCCCTTCTCACCTGTAACAGGCAGAATGAGTTAACCTTGGGAGCTGAAGGAATTCTTTAGTAGCTGAAGGACAAAAATACTGGGTGACTTGCAAAATGCAGAGGGCTGCATTTGTCTTAACTTCAGATCTGCTGTTGATACTGACAAAGTGCTCTTTCTGCTGGCAGTTCATGACTCGCATTTACTKTGGTCCTTTGCATACAATTATGCTGTGAAGTACCTTTGTACAAGCTTCTATCAATAGCGTAACCGACTTGTTGTTGTTGACTTTTAACTCAGTAACCCCTGATAGAATCTCATCATACAGCAAGTGAGCACCACTTACTTTTCATATGCTTGCGCATCCTCCTGCCTGCTGATATGTAGTGGTTTTAAGTAACAGTTCAACTACCGGTAGCTAAAAGTTCTGACTGTCCTGAATTTCCCTTTGAAATTATGTTACCTATACCGTAAAAAAGAGTGTTGGTTGTTTTTTTTTTTTAGCAAACCTGGAACCTGTCAAAAATCCACAAACCMAACTTACCTGTACTACTTTCTTTGTGTCTTTTAACTGGGTGTTTCCAATTACATACCAAAACTGTCACCTATGCATGTACAATATCTGTCATCCAGAAGGATCAGAGATAGATAAGGTGATATTTAAACTCCACATAGGTTTTCTTCGTTCATCAAAGGAATATACCTGTCTCTGGTGTGGAATACAGTAAGTATTTTTCAGCAAAACTTTTTGCCATTTTGCAACCAGATTGTGATTACCTATCTTTTTTTAAAGCTAGTAGGGAAATTTAAGGAAGATATATCTGCCCTTGGTAAAATGACTGAAACTTACTTTCATCTCATCCTGAGGAAGACCCCTTTGAAAGGCAGAGCCACTAACACTGTGCAAAGGACATTATTTCCTTACTGACTTGAGATCCAGCTGCTGTGAGTCCCATCTGGCTCCTGGTGACATTACTAGCAGAACTCCTATCCATTAACAATGGGAATGGAGTCGGGCTTTCAAAAGTCCAAACTTACCTCTGCAGTGCTTGAGGGTTGTGTCATTGTGCTACAGCCAAATTGAAGTATTTTAAGAAGAATGTGTGCATGGCACTTCTATCTGTATAACTATGGTTAAGATCCCTCAAGCAAATAAAATAGTCCATGTCAGTAGGATGAAAAGCTTTAGAGACTGTCTCGTGGACTTTCCCGAAAGGACAAGCCAATGCTTTAAAACATTTGAAAATACATCAGTTTCTGGAAATTTTGAAATAAAGTTCTGAACAAAAAAATGGGGAAAAAATAAGGTATTGCTTGAAATAAATTTCCCCTCACTGTTATATTAAACACAGAATTCTTAAATACCTTTCCTTCCCTGCTGTAATTTAAAAATAATCCAAACATCAGAGCAAGTGCTTGTTTTAAAAATCTATTATTGTTTCACTAACAGAGTTACAACCAGAATTGTGAGCAAAAATAGATTCAGCTGGACAAAATCTATCCCCTGAGACCCAGGGGAGTTCTGTCCACTGATGATCTAGACTGAACTAAGTAGATCACAGATTTATTTCTTAGTGAGTATGTGACTGTATAAGAGCAATATAAAGCTTTAGAATGTCTCAGAAGCACGTGCGAAATATGAATGGTTTAGAGTATTCAACTCTTACTAATCTACTAATATCAATTATAGGTAATTCATATCTTATGTTTGAGCTATTGCGTATCAAGATACAAATCAGATTAATTTACTTTCAGGGTACATGACTTCTGATCTTGTGAATATCCTAAAACACTCTGCCTGTATAACTCATTTTCATTTCTGTGGATATCCTTTGCTAATTCTCTCCTTGACCTGCTTTCTCTTCCTTTTTTATTTCCCCAAGCAGAACTGGTTGGAAATCTTTCAAAATGTAAGTGAAAACCAAAGATTTTTCTGAGATGCAAATGCTATCCATTTCCTGACCAGTTCCACCATAGATGCCTTTCTTCTGAAGTGTATTGGTATTTCCTTTCCTCCCACTTTTTTTAAGGGATTTCTTTTCTTCACCTTTCTGTGGTCTTCTGTTTTTCTTTGTCATCATCCCTATTCGCAGTCACTCCCTGTGGGATGCTAACCCCATAGTAGTACACCTTCCCCCAGGACATTGCTTCTGTAATCCCCGGGCCTTCACTTCCATTTTTATGCTTTTTTGAAAGGACTGGGATCTGGAGTAAGTCCCATGGGCAGAGCTTTTGAATCCAAATTACAGCCCCTTTATGTAAAAGCAAACACTAGAGACTTAAGAGCGGCACAAATCAGGGATGTCTTTTTGGCATGTGGTTGCTATGCTCCGTGGAACTGTAGCTTTCCTTTTATTGATAGTCTCTCAATACAAACTAACAAATAGGAGTGGATCTAATAACATGAGAACGAGCATCTTGATTTAAATCCCATCTGTTAGAAGCCTTGTTCACTGATAACCTAGTCAGTAGGAATCCCATTTGAGTTCCCACCTATTCTGTGTTTGTTTCCTTGGAGCAAGAATTTATTGCTATTTTTTAATGGAAAATTAGTAGCATGTGATTTTTATTGAGCCACATTGCTCTGACTATTAGCTGCCTAGTAAAATCAAGTAACTTTAATTTTATGCTAATTTATGATAATTTTAGCATCTTTAAATGTAAATTTACCCTAAAAATGAAGAATCTGTCACTTAAAATGCATCACATGCTTCCTCGTAATGACGGATCTTAAGGAGTTGGTTATAAATTCACCTTACAACTAGTTTAGTATGGATGATTTCTTCTTTTAAGCATTTGGCATCCTCTAATGATAACCCCTGCAGTGGCAAACCAGCACAGAGTAAATGCAGCTGGCTTGCTGCACAATCATGAATGACATTGCATTTAGTTATGAATAATTGAAGGAGCTTTGTGTATTCCTTCTGGGTTCTGTATATAATTTATGGATCATAAAGCTACTCGAAAATCTAGGGTAAAATAATTTTGTTGAGCAAAAGAGGTTGGCAAGAGGCTTTCTTTGCTAATGACTGGGCCTTCTATTATATACATTTCTTGGAAAATACTGTAAATAAGAACATTTGGAATGACTGATTAATTTGCTACCTTCTAGCCTTGTCCTGTCACTGGTTCACAAAAGCCTATTTCTTATTTCAGCAAGCTCTACAGACGAGCATTTAAATGAATAGGAACGGTGGAATTATATACCACTCGTACTTTCCACCTTTCAGAAATGGATACTACCTTGCTGTTTATTCTGTAAAGAAACCAGACGTGAGGTCCATTCCCTGAAACCTAAAGCACTTGCCCATTTTTTAAGTAGAAGAGCAGTAATACTCTGGACATGCCGCTGTGCCATTCCTCTTAAGAAACACCTATGTTCAGTGCGTGCGTTTAGGAAGAGGTTTTAATCCAACACTGCTGTGAGTGTGCAAAAGCACTGTAGTGATAGCATGAAGATGGCAAGTCTAGATTTTAAAGCAGTTTATCATGTGAAAGTTTAAACAGTCTTGCTCGTTTTGGGTTTTTTTAACTGATAGAGGGGTTCAAGGCTGGTGAACTGGTGGGTGGCAATGATGATGCCTTTACTCAATGATGAGCATCCTCCTCTCTTTTTTTTCAGCAGGAATTAAGCATTGCACAGGGTCAGTCCCTTCTTTAACAGACTTCCAAGTATTGTATTCTGTATCGTAAAGTCAGTGGCAATGCTCTAATATTTTCCAGTGCAGAAGAAGACACTGTTAGTTTTTAAATATATCATGTTGCAGTAGTTCCCATAGCACCGAGTGCCATAAAACCAAAGGGGAAAATAACAACTTGTAGAGCAAAACCAAATCTTTTTTTTCTACTGTTTGTTTTTAAACAGATTTTAATTCTTCATTGGCAGCTAGTGACTTAAGATTATATTGCTTTTAAGATTATTCATAAACTGATCACAATCAGAAATGTGACTGGACTGCTACCTGGGTGCTATATTTAGTTGCTCCCTCTGTCAGAAAGAGCCCTAGCTGGAAAAGAGTCTTTGAGAGGAGGCAAAGAAGTACTTCAGAAAGCTAGAGTCTGTTCCCCACATTTTTGATAGTATCATTTTATATGAAAAAGGGGAGAGGATATTTATGCAACTCATCAGAGTTTCTTTAATATCCAGTCAGTAAAATAATGGGGATTTTTTCTTTTTAATTTTTTTTGAATTGTAAACTGTTAGTTGAAACGTAAATCAGGACTGTTCAGACATCGCTTATTTGTGACCATCCCCTTCTTGCTCCTGCCTCTTGTGCTGTTATGTGTGGTTTGGCTTGTTTTATGTGTGGAGTCCAATCCACATGCAGTTTGAGTCAGGCTTTGAAACTGGCCTGCACAGACATTACTTGGATATAGTCATATTTTTAGATTATCTGTCAGTTGGCTTTACTTTATCATCTTTTGCACTGAAGCAGGATCACATCTCTGTGGCTTCTAAGACTGCTTCGATTTGTTTTTACAGGAATGGAATAACAAACTGCCGGATGCGGACAGAAAGCGAACAGTCTTGTGGCTCTCCAGTTGTTAGCGGTGACCCAAAGGAGGATCACAACTACAGCAGTGCCAAATCTTCCAACCACAGGAGCACATCACCTGCTAGTGACTCCGTTTCCTCTTCCTCTGCTGACGACCAGTATGAATTTGCAACTAAAGGTAGCCAAGACAGCAGTGAAGGAAGTGAAGTTAGCTTCCAGAGCCACGAGAGCCATAGTGAAACAGAAGAGGAGGACAAAAAGCAAAATCAGAAGGAGACCAAGGATTCTTTAGCTGACAGTGGGTATGCATCCCAGCACAAGAAAAGGCAACATTTAATGAAGGCAAAAAAAGTACCAAGTGACACACTGCCTCTTAAAAAGAGACGTACAGAAAAGCCCCCTGAGAGTGACGATGAGGAGATGAAAGAAGCAGCAGGATCACTCCTGCATTTAGCAGGAATTCGATCCTGTTTGAACAACATCACCAATCGGACGGCAAAGGGGCAGAAAGAGCAAAAGGAAACCACAAAAAATTAGAACAAATCAATGATTTGTTTGAACTTACAAAGTTTTGTTTCAGCACGTCAGGTGAATTCTAATGATTTGTGGCAATATCAGCAATTTTTTCCTTTTTTGTTTTTCTTTCTATTTGTTTTTGTTTATTTCTTTTTCTTTTTCTTTTTTTTTCTTTGGACCCTTAAGATTTTTATTTTTAAAGGAGATTGAAGCCATAGAACTCATACTGACACTCAGCTAATTTACAAAAGCTTTTCATTACCTGAAGACAAACAGTTAACAAAAAAAAAAAAAAAGCCAAAATCGCCATTGCTTTCTCCGGCTTGTCAAAAATGCATGGTTGAATACGCAGTGACATCAACATTGATGTGATGGGAGTAAAATTGGGCACTTGGAAATCCCTCTTATACTAGAAGAGCTGTGTATAATTTAATAATCATTCAGGCCTGGCCCTTAAGAATTTTTTTTAATGGCCTTACGATTGGGTTAGAAGTGAATGTGAATAAAGAGATTTGGGGGAAAGAGGAGRCACGTACTTCTCAACACCAAACCAAGAACCATCTAGTGGCACTTGGATACGTTGTGCCATAGAAGTCTTTGGACAGCCACTGGTGGCAACTGCGCAAACCGTAATGCACTTGTAGTGCTTCACGTACTATATGTGGCTCATAATGTGAAGACTGATAACTTTAAGTTTGGGGAAATTTGAACTATGTATGCAATGGGTTTCAGTGAAATATGAGAAGAAATGGGGGGGGGCACTGTTAGTAGCATCTTTAAACATTGAATTCTGTCTTCTATATTAAATTAAAAGAATGTTCAAAAAGCCATAAGCCCGAAGATTGGCACTGCGTGCAAAAAATAGTAGTAATAGGGAAAAACAAGCTATGTCTTCTAAACTGCCTGAGTGAAAAGCAATCAAGTCTAAGAAATTACAGTAGATATTAAGGAAAGAAATACATCAGAATCTTTTTCTGTGGATCAGATCCTTGATCTAACTGGGGAAACAAAGCTACAAAACCTGCCATTAGTAGTATTCTGTATTTAAAAAAAAAAGGAAAGCATATTGGTGAACAGTAAAATTCGGAAGTTCAACAAAAGAGCTCCTACACTGCCCTCAGAAATGAGTGTGCAGTTACCGTCAGTCAGGATTCATCTGTGCAAAAATGACAACAGATTTCCAGATTCAACCAGCGTAGCCAGCAGAAGAAATTTGATCCACATTGCATGGATTCCTTTTGGGAGGGGGGGAATACAAAAAGCAAACAAATTTTTTTATTCAAAGATGACAAAGTTCTTGTAAGGTAAATAATGTATTTAGCATGAAGCATGAATTATTTTCATATAAATATAGAAAATAGAGAAAAAGGCTATGCCTCTAATTTTTAAGCCCTTAGGCTTAGAGTTTGTTTTTTTGGGTTTTATTTTTTTGTTTGTTTTGTTTTGKTTTTGTTTTGGTTCTTTTTTGTTGTTGTTGGGGTTTTTTTGAAGCAGGTGTTTAAGGTTTAACCTTCTTCAGGGACAAACACTGACTGTTGGGGAACTTACTTACTCTGCAATATTAAAAAATAAAATCTTCATGCTCTGGTAGGGCTTGGATGGTTGAATTATACTGCCTTGTCTGCACATTCAGCCCCCCTCTCCCTACTTCTGTTTAAAAAAAGAAAAAAAAAAGAAAAAAAAGTAAAAGTGTGTCCTTCGTCTGTACATGTGTAACATGACGCAATAATCTGAGGGCAAATTTAGTAGTGAGTGTGTATGACAGAATCAAGAGAATAATGGGAGGTTAATTGAGGAAAACTCTCTGATTTGATTCAGGAATATGTAGACAAGAAAATAGCTTTGCTAATTTGCCATGAGAAAATGAAGTTAGTAAAGAGCCTTACTGAGGTGTCCAGAGAAAAAACAGTGTTACAGAGAGTGTGATTCAGGTATAGTGCTCCTCTCCTGGTAATGACAACTATTAGATTGGAGACCCCTACAGCAGAGGGAAGCTGTGAAATAAATAAGACAGTCTCTCTCACCTGGATTCATAAATTTGGCATGAAAAAWTCTACACTTAGAAAATCCTAGAGGCAAGAAGAAAATCCCAGGAACCAACCACTTAACAGATCGAAATGGTTCTTAAGAAGAATATACGTTTCTATTTATCCCTAACAGCTGTTTCAGGCAGCAGTTTAACCAAGACAGATCTAGTTTATGAAGAGTGAGTTAGAGAAGGGTTTGACTTCCCACTCGGTGGAGTGAACTAAAAATTGCATTTGGAGATGCCTGTGGTTGTGTTCATTTTGGAAGGGGAAGGACTGAAGGGCAGGCTGGTCTGGACCTGTTCCTGTGCTCCACGAGCATTTTGTCATGTAAAGAACAGGGCCACACTGGGGGCAGCACAGCAAAACGGTGCCTCTCCTCCCATCTCACTCAGCGTGTCCTGGGACCCAGGAGCTGCCTGACAGCTGCTGTAGCCCAGCACGACTGCCAGCTATGCAGATAAGGAAGGAGAGAGCCAAGGATGGTGCCAGGAACAGCTCTGCGCTCCCTGCAGTTTGCTGGGGCCGATGCACGCAAGGTTGAGTCCCAGCATTAGTTAAGTCGAGAGAACATGGATACTAACTTTTTGTTGGCTGCCTGCAGCCCTTAAGATAAAGTTGGGGAGAACAGGAAGGACCGGTCCCTTGGCCAGGTAGCACAGAGATGAATGAGCCATAGGTTTTTCCTTGTGTGATTGGACTGGAATAATCGGCTTCTTCCCAGATCCATGTTCCCTACAGCCAGAGTCCGCAGGCAGTGAACCACACAACCCCTGCACAAGAAAACTTGGTCCTTCATCTTTTTACGGACTTCAGGGAGAGTCATTTGAAATACAAAATACTACAGTATCAGTTTGCCACCACCTTTGCTCATTAGTGCATAGTTGTACCAGCTCGGGAGTGGTTTAATATTTATAAAAAAGCAACATTGAAAAGTCAAATTTAGTGGCAGAAAATACACTCAAACCATGGCTCAGCCATCTCTGTCCTCCAGAGAAAGCGATGTGGTTGTGTGGCGGTGGCCAGATTCTGTCCACAGTCACGACACTAATTCCAGAGCAGCTTCACTGACTGCAGTGTGTCAGTGCAAATGAGATCAGTATCTGCTGAACAACAAGTACCGTTCATTAATGTGGACTCTTGGTGGCTAAATATATAATTACCACTAGTGTTACTCGCCTTAGAAAACAGTCATTTTGCATAAATATCTAATTAGGCAGGTTATCTTTATATATATATATATATAATCTATCTAAGACTTCAACAACTCCTTTATATACTTGCTGGTATACCTAAAATGTTGGCAAGCATCTATTTTCATGTAAAATTTGTTGCTCCTAGTGTGATCTGCTAATGAGGTATTATTCAGTAGGAGTTCACAAAGTTATGTTCAGGAACCAGCAGTTTGGCTGAGGGCTAATGCCATCAACAGATTATTTCTGGAGTTTTAAAACAACTTGTCCCTATTGACCCTTACTCTGACTATTGATGAGAAGTACATCATTTGGATTTGTATAAAATATTTAGGAGTCACCTTTTAAACCATTTTTGTGCCTGGCTGACAATGGCAGCTTTGTCAGAAGTGGTTCTACTCCATTAGAGAAGTTCTCTTTTTTAATAAGAATTGAGACCGATTTGTTTTCCAAAAAATATGTCAGCTTTTCAATCCAGTTGTCTCTACTTTGACTGAATCATGCCAAAACGGAGTGGTAATTGCACTGTATTACGAACTCTCTCACTTGCCAGACGTGAGGTGGTTTGGTTTTGCTGGTTTGCTTTCCTTACTAAGCCATTTTGGGGTGAGAAGTCGTCGAATCTCTTAACTTTCCGTTTTCCTCACTCTATCAGTATTGCCAGATTAGCGTTTCTCCAAGACAGGTGGGGGTTAGGGGAATCCCAGTAGGTCAGCAAGCATTGAGTGGTGAGTTTCACATAGGTGTGAATTGTAAGGGTCGCTGGACTTCATGGTGGGTTCCTTTGGAATATGCCTTTTGCAGCAAGAAGCTCTTGCAGGCCAGAGCTAATGCCACAAGCAGATTTCACCAGCATCTGCAAGGTGAAACCTCCTTGCAGATGCTGGTGAAATCTGCCGGTCATGCTTGCGTTCTGCAAGCAATTGGATGTCCTACTGCATTTTGATGCAGATTTTGCCTGCATTTAAAAATTGAAGCGCAGGTCTTGAACAGCTTTAATGTATCACCCCATAGCTGTTTCTGAAAGCAATCTGATTCTGATCTTCTCCTGGCAAAACCAGCAGTAGTTCTACTGAGATCACAGGGKTTTACAGCTGAAAAGCCTGATGTGGGAGCAAGGAGGCGTGCCGTGTAGGACTAGAGAACTGTCCTGTGACTGTTCTCTCTGGCAATTCAACTGAGGTCCATATTCTGGCTCCTCTCTTACCTTAACGGGAGAAGGGAATCCCAAAGGAGATGCATTGGCTCCCAGTGTTTGACTGAGTTACTGTCTATCTTTCTTTGGAAAAGATACAGAGAAACTCCAGGGGCTGCATTCTTCACTGGAGTGAGGTGGAGTTACATCGACATACTTTAGCACAGAATGAAATCCTAAATTGTACAGCCTAAATGGCACCAGGGATAAAATGACCAAAACAACACTTTGTCCCGTTTTCTTGGTAGCCGCAACTGATTTTCACTGAGATTTTGGCTCCCAAATCATCTAAAGATGTAGATAGGCGCAATTTTTTTCTAGAACTTGAAGGTGTCTGATCTCCTTTGCAGTCAGTGGAGCTTTAGACACCCAAGTGCTCCTGGAAATCTTTACCATTTCACTATTATTATTATTACCATTTTTCCTTGAATCTGGCCCTAGGCATTTTTGAAAACATTACTTTCCCATGCTCCAGGATCAGAATAAAACTGTCGAGAGAATGCATTTCCAATTTCAGATGCAATGCAATTTACTTCACTTCATGGAGAATGCAAACCCAGCTCCTTCAGGTATGTCACTACTGCCTGAATAGCTCATTGGCATATTTTATAGGAAATATTTTGAAACGTTTTCTTGACTTGCCACCAAAAGAGCATTTGAACCATACATCCTCCTGATTGTAACAGAATATCAGTGTTGACCGTCTGACCCGTTAAGTTTTAGTAGTGTTCTTCACAGCCCTCCAGTAATATATCAAACACTGTTATGCACATAATGCAGCACTGTGATCTAATTTAAATAATACTTTTTTATTATTTATACTACTCTATGTAATATACATCAACACTTTGCTATATAACCTAAGTGATAACCCTCTTCTTAGTTATCTGCCAAACTTTGAATTTCTGTTTGGTTTATATTGCAGTTAGCACAGTTACCAAGTTGTAATGATGTCTCTTTTCCTTTGAAATGGGATGTGTAAGTCAAACTATACATTTTGTGTGTTTCTGTTTTGAGCTGGAGTTTATAAGGATTTACACACAACATTTGGTGTTCTGTATAAATCTGCGTACATTTGTGAATTCATCTGTTAATCCCCTTTTATTTAGAAAGTATTAACTGAAGGTGGTTTATTAGGGGTTTTTACTTTTGCATTTTTATTTTTAGTACTGGTTATTCTTGAATTAAGCAGAGACTTGTCAGCTGGGTTGCTTTATCTTTGATCATGTACATGACCTTATAATTCTTCCACAGTTCAGCAAACAAGTACTAGCTTCACTGACCAAAAAAAAAAAAAAAGTCTCAACCTAACGTGTCTATGGTGCTGTATTTTGCTGGTGTACATTTWAAACCAGAAATGATCTAAAGGTCACTTTTGAGTTGTTCTAATAAGTAGCCTTTCCTGGTTTGGGGAGTTTGGGTTTTGTTTTGTTTTAGCATTGAAACAAGGTATATTTATCTGAAGCTATATATTGGTTTTTTCTACTGTATCACATTTCCTTTTGCAAAGAGGGGGAAATCAACCTGATGTAACATCCTTTCACAGTCAATGGAAGGGGGTTTTGTTTCACTTTTTTATTTTCAGTTGATTTCGTTGGGCTTTGGATCAGGCCAGCAGTTACGAGAGCTCATCATCTGAGGGTTTAAGGGATAAATGACAACTTGTGCTGGCCCTCAGTGCTAGAAGGGATTTTACTGGATACTAAAATTACGTGCTGGATTCTGTGATGGCTGATCATCTAGAAAGGGGAATCTTTCTCATTTGTTTGCTCTGGCCTGAAATCCCAAGACTTTCTTTTTTCGTTTAGATGACATTGAATTTGAGTACATTTTTTAAGTTGCTAGAGCATTGTACATTTCCTGAGTATGTGTGTGGGACAACAGTTGAAAGTCATACCTGTATTTGATAACCAGTTCCATGCCTGCATCATTCACACTCACTACTTAAAACTGCCATGATGTAAAATGTTGGGGGGAATGATTTGTGTGTGTATGAAAAGCATTATGGACTTGTACATTTTTTTTATACTCTGATCTGTAATTTCTGAAATATTTTGTTTTACAGAAAAAAGTGATAAAGCAATCAAAAGACCAAGAGATTTAGTATCAATGCTTAAGGGTCACAGGACCTTAACTGGCCAATAAGTTAATTTAGTACAGTGATAAGCCAATTTTTTTCCTGTACTTGGCGTCTGAAACTGCCAATTTCATCAATATTAAAATACGAACTGTGATGGGGAATGAACAGTGATGTTAAGTTGTATTTGTGTTTACCTAAATGAGCAGTCCGAAGGCAAGTGCAATCAGCTGATCTTTAGGAAATATGAAAATGTTGATTTAGAGGCATACTTGCATTTTACATTTTCTTGATGTGTAATCATATTGCCAAAGACAAACTATTTCATCAATTATTATTGTAAATAACACTTTCCCAAAACCTACCATAAAGTTTCTGTGATGTATTGTCTTCCAGTTGCAATAAAAATTACTGAGTTGCATCAATTGMACAATTGTAGTTGTGTGAATATTGGCTTCAAAAATATGCCCAGATATTAAGGAGGAACAAAAGTGATTTTTTTACAAATTAATTCCTTCATTATTAAATAGTTCTAGCCCCCGTGGGATGTTACCTGTATCTTCACTGCAGTAGGTATCAGCTCGTGTTAATTTGCTGTCACGTGCAAATGGCTAGACATACTAAATTGCTGTTAAGTTAGGGCCTGATCTTCCTTTCTCATCAGTTTTGCTGCCTGGAAACAAAGCTGATTTCACTGGGAATTGTATCTTTTTTTTTAAATTAGCAACAATCAGAAGAGATTCAGTAATAAGACATGTCTAATGGTATATATATAATATCCTGAAAAACATTGCTTTCTAATCTCTGCATCAACCCTCCCCAGGCTTTATTCTGGTTTCTGCAGCACCAGAACTCTTAATTCTTTTGCCACGTTACTCCATTACCTTGTGGCATGAAGGGACTGTTTGCCGGAGGAAATCCTGTAGAGCTGAGAGCTTCAAAGCCAGTTGCCTAAACTGACTCCATCCATAACCACCTAGGAGGTATCCTGCTCTTCAAATACTTAGAACCTCTCCTGGTCACCTTGGGCTGCTGCAGGAATCAGTAACACTCTTTGTTCACCAGTGCTAAAAACTAGCCCATTCGAGCTGTATAGATCCAGGAATCCAACCTAAGTCTAGAGTTGAAGAAAACAGTGCAGAAGTCATCTCTTCAGAGAGTGAATAATAGAGGGTATAAAAAAATTGTAGTTGCCTCATAGCTTTCTCCAATTAAACTGAATAGTAAAATCTTACAAATAAAATCATTCCCCAAACACTGTGGTTTGAAAGTGTTCTGTGAACAGCATTATGTATCTATAGATTAAACWTTTAAAAGGATTGAGGAGAAAAAAAGCCCCCTTGTTCTTCTGTCAAACTAAAATCTTTCCCACGCCCGGTTTGAGATGCTGCTGAAGCAGGGGAGGATGGTTTCTCGGCTGTGTGATGAGAATGTATGGCTGCTGAAGCTGGAACTCCAGCTGACCCGGAGCTATAAAAGTGTCCCCCTCACTTGTCTCAACACCATCCTGAGGGGTTGGTATTGGAGACCACCGCAGTAGGCATCTGAGGGACAAGATGGATGTAAACAGGTCCTGAGGGGAGTGGGGCAGAAGAAGCAAATGCCCGATATATACACAAAAGAGCATAAAAATGCCCAGCCCCAATATCTGACCAGGCAATTGATACTCCAGTGTATTGCCTGAGAAAGTTTCAGTTTATAACCTATCCTCAGCATCTGCTGCCACTGCAATGGAACAAAAGAGGAGGAAAAAATACTCGGCCAAGGAGATGAGATGAGAGGAGACTGGTGAGAAGGAAAAAACACTTAACTATGCTCTGGTCCGTCTTCCTCTAATGGATCCCCCCTCCCATCCGCTGCCAGTTAAGCAAGTATCGCACAGCACGGTCTGCGGATGCATCCGTAGTGACAGGTGTAGAGGAGCAGGGAGACACGCAGACTCCACAGAAAATGTTGTGGCCTTTATATGCAGGCCAGCAAGCTTGCCAAGAGCCTGCTCTTGGGCTTGTTTCAGTGTAGGGCATTACATGAGGGCCTTAAACCATTTAGATTAGGCACTCTATTTGAGGTATGTTGAATCCCAGTTGTGCTACAGGCTTTTTGYGCAACCTTGCAATTTGCCTGTCATGGGCAAAACAATCTGAAGTTGTGAGTTTTACTTTATTGCCAATTAACACAGACTTCCGATCGCTCATTTGGGTATTTAGAAAGGACACAAACAGCCAACCACTTACATGAACACGTGTCCTACCTCCTCTCCAGCCTCAATGCCTTTACTTCCACCACGGGTTACGCTCAGTTTGTCAAAATGCCTCTGGCAAGCTGTTGGGCAGCGTGAGCAGTTGGAGTGATTTAAGTACCAGCTCTTTCTGCTGCTCTTTGGCACTTGCTGGTTGTCCTGCTGCTTTGGGCATACTTGGTTCCTCTGCTGCTCGCTCTTCAGGGGTGTCCCTGCTCCAGCGTGGGTGGCCCAGGGGCTGCAGTCCCTCGGGGGTGTCCCTGCTCCAGCGTGGGTGGCCCACGGGCTGCTCCTCTGACTGCCCACAGCAGTGGTGCCCAGCGGGTTCCTCCCTGTTCTTGACCTCAGCCCTCAGCTGGCTGGAACTGGCTGTGACCAGCTCAGGGTGGCTCCTGGCTGGCTTCCACACAGGTGGTGCTGCCACCCCCCTGCCGAAATCTGGTCCCTCCTGGCCACTGCAGCACCTCAGTCCCTCAGCACCTCAGCCACGGTGGCGGCTGTATTTGGCCCACTCAGGGCCCGCCCTGGCCCTGAGAAGCACGGGGGGCAGGCGCCATGGTGCGCTCGGGGATGGAGCCCTCGGGGGCCGAGGGGGAGCACCAGCCTGCCCGCGTGGCTGAGGCGCCCACCCCTGTACAGGCACYCGCCCCGGGGCGGCTGCCTCTGTGCGCCCGGCCCCTTGCCTATCTCCCCTTTAGTAGTCCCCAGGTGAAGTATGACGGTAGGGCTCCTGCCCCTCCTCACCATGTAGAACTAGATGTGGTGGTGTTAAGTGTGTGGTTCTGTGAGTGTGTAACGCAAGGCATGCACAGGACTATGAGCTTTTACATTGCAAATTTTGGCTACAGAAGTGCGAACAGCCCAGTAGCACAGACAGGGTGCTTCGTCCCCACCCGGCTACCCCTGCAGTCCCCGCTGACGCTGGGCTGCTGCGTGGCCAGAGGCGTGAGACTTTGGGACCCAAATAAGAGTAAGCAAAGCAGACCTCACCTGGTCAGGGCACTGAGAAACCGTGGGTCCCCAGGCTCACCCAGCCTGTTTGCAGGAGCAGGTATCTAATGGGTGTCTTGCACGAAATGGGTACACGCAAAATGCCTAAGTCTGTATGGCCTCCATGTTAAATTCCTTTCTTTACACAACAACATCTGTTACTACGGACTCCCCTGTGAAGAGGCTGCATTTGACCCTTCGGCTCGCGTGTGCACGCTCTCTGGTGAAGTTGCCTAGAAAGAAAGAGAATGTAAATAATGACAAAAGGCTTTGTTCTATGTACTCCAGATCCTGTATTATGCCAGTAAATCAAATAACAATGGTTTCTGTGATGTCTGCTTCTTAAAGAAATATTATAAAGGAATAACTCTTCAGCTTTAACACAGTGTGATGCTTTGACTGGGCACATTCAATCCACGCAAGATAATTAAAGAGTTTTTAAACTTCATTGTAAAATACAGATGATTAACAATGGTGAGAAACTCYGTGGAAAACACTCTACTGCAAACATCTGTCAGAATGAATAACAAACACACATACACTCTGCTTTTAATCTTAGGCTGTTTGACATAATTTTGATTGCCTATAAATCTGCAGGTTTTGTTTGTATTTCTATTTGCGTCAGGATTGGTTGTTGCTTTATATTTGATCAGCAGTGCTGCTATTCACGTGGTGTAAGAAATCAAATAATGATTGTGTATGTATGGCAATCTAAGCATTACAGTGCAGGAGACTGTAAACACAAAATTTTAAAATCTATGCTTATCATCGTAAGCGATATTCTCTCCAGGTCTCTAATGACAATCAATTTCTAGAAGCTTTTCCCAAATAACTGTCACTGAAAACAACAGCATCTTTTTTGGTAGCTTGGTCCTGAAATGGAGTATCTTCCTGCTGCTGARACACAACTTCTTGTTATCTGTCTGTTTTCAATCAGTTAGACAATATAAAAAGATAATGCAGACATTTTTCTTCTCCTGCTTTTTTAAATGAATGTTAGTACATCAAAAAATAGGAGAAAACCACTTCTGCTGGATGCACCTTAGGAGTCAGAAGCTGTGCATTAGGGACACCCTGTAACTCAGCTGCGTATTGTTGGATGATGCAGCAGWTTCCTCCTGAGCCGACATTTCCATATGTACACACCCAGTCTTAAAAAAACAAATGGCTTACTGGCAAAATATAAAAGAAAAAGTAGGATGAATTAGAATGACAAGGAAGCTGTTGATGACATAACTGCTTTGCCCTTAATTAGGACAGGCAAACAGAGAGCCTTTTAAAATAATGCAGTCTTCTCTCATTCCTTTGCAGCTTCGTTTTCGCATCGCTAAAGCGCGGATCAGTCTGTGATGCAGGGACATGATTTTAATCATCATCTTACATAATCTCTGCAATCATAGTAAAGAGCAGTGCTGTTCAGTGATTTAAAAAATAGCTTTATTCTGCTATCAGCATACTAATTAATATACTTGCTTATTCCRATCTAGTTCATTCACCATCTCAGTTCCAGAAGCCACACTACCTGGGGTGTAATCAAATACAACTGGCTTTGCCTAACAGAGTATTGTAAGAAGCAGATCATGAATCAGGGGCAGAGACCCGACTCCTGTTCCTGGTGGCCACCGCCTGGTATCTCCTCCCAGCGCAGCAGTGGGGAGGAGCCGTGCCCGCAGCGAGATCTAGCTGGTGATCCACCATGCAAAAAAAATGGATTTGGGGAATGTAGTCTAAAAGGCTGCAAACAGCATTCAGTCAGCCATTTTGAACTGCTGAGCTTTGCAAGCAAGGTAGGGGGGAAGGGAAGGGAAAGGGCAGGGAAGCTCCCGCTGGCTGCCAAGGAGGAAAAGGTGATAGCACGAGAGGTTCCTGGTGCTGCCTGAGGCACCCAGGAGCCATGGGGAAAGGACTGGGCGAGAAGCCCTGTCAGAAGCGAGTGCTCGGCATCTGACGTAGGAAGCCAACATGGCTTTATCTCTGCTAGCCCTTTCGTTTCTGAGGGACTTCTCCCTCACCACTTTTTAAAGCATTTTGCCTACTCCAAAGCATCATGGCTGCCTGTTCTGTGCCACCGCTGCCACCGTCCCAGCACTGCGGCTGCTCCTGGCCATCCGGGGCCCAGCTGCCTTGTGTGACTTCCTCACCCAGGTACCAAAGCGAAATGATATTAAAAAACTGCCTGGAGGGCTTTCCTGAACCTCAGTTAGGCTAAACGCCGTTACCTCCAGTGGGCTGGATGGAGCCTGGTGAATACTGATGTGAGTGAGAACAAAATCACAGCCTTGAAATTATTCCACTTGTTAAATGACTTGGAAAAGAATTATCAACCCATTCCTGGGTACCGCATCAGGATACCTCTCTGCTGCTGAAAAGTCACGTCTCCATCCYCCTTTCTTCTTCCTCACTATCCTGTTTTGCTTTATTTTGGGCAATTGAACCCTATCCCAGGTGGTGGCAGGCTGACTGCCTCAAACACGAAATCTGGGTACTAAGTACCTTTCGCTATTTTTTCTTATCTCTGTTTTTACAGCTATTTGCAAAGAGAGCCCTCTGACTTAACCCGGCGTCTGACCTCTTAGAAAGGTCTCACCTTACACAGGCGTTGTGTTTGCTTTAGTAAGCTGGAGCGTAAAGAAATGTGAAAACAGGGGACTGCTTAAATGTGGTGAACAGGAAGYCTAATTGCTTGGGCATTTAGTGCTCCCACGCAGACGGTAGCTGTTTGCTTGCCCTGCTGCTTTGCCACTCCCTTCAAATGAGGCTGCAGTAAAATTAATAGTCTGTGACAACGTATCTAACTGGAAGCAAATCAGTCACCTCCATCACACTGCTAATATCATCTCCATCGATAGTGGTGTTTACAGCGACTGGAGGGATCATACGGGGACCCCAGTCCGGTGGACAAGTCACGGCTCAAGACGTAAGCACTGGGCATGGCCAAGTAGCCACGAGTCGCTGGCCTTCGAAGCCTACATTGGGTGGCCTGTTATAGGGTTAAGTAGCAGTGGCAAAAAAAATGGATTAATTATTTCCAAGAGTTGGGAGATTTTATTTTTTTTTAAGCAATTCATTTTGAAACAGCCAAATAATAACTTGTGCCTGGCTGTTTGCAAAGTAGAATTATAATCACTTCTGGTTTGGGGTTCAGGGGCAGAAGAAAAGATTGTTTGCTCAAAGGCTGGCAAAGCTTGTATCCCTTCAAGTGCCTCCAGTTGTTTATTCATGCAGACTGTAAATAGCACTAAAATACGTGAGAGCTCACTATGAGGACAACTGTCTGATGCATATAAAAATAAAAAGACAAACATATTTCATTTTAGAAAGAAGACGTTACTATAAAATATGGATTTTGAGACAAAATGAGAAGCTTTAAAGTGGCTGCCAAAGGAAGGGGTGGACTGCCAGAAGGATTAGCCCCTCAGAAGGGGTTTTTCACTGGGGCATGGCCAGGGTTTGTCAGATGAGACTTAGCCCAGTCCTAATGTTAAGGTTAGGGTTAGGAGGGAGAAAAAGCCTGGAGGCCAGGTACAAGTCAGGCTGGAAAGAGGCTGCCAAAGGGAAGGGGTATGTCGCCAAGACAGAAATTTTTCATGGGAGCCAGGGCTGGGATTCTAGGGCAAAGGCTCATCCCACCCTAGGTAGGGAGATGGACAGAGCCTGGGGCTGCAGTGTGAGCGGGGCTGCAAAGGGGCTGCCAAGGGAAGGGGTGATCAGCTGAGAGGGTCCTCCCCTGACAACTGTTTCATCTGGGCCAGGGTGTTTTGTTTGCGTSTCCTTACCAGTGAGTCTTATGAAATTGTTTCCATCTGCTTACCAGTGAGTCTTATCAGACTGCTGGGTTTCATCTGCTCAGGCTTCTGCTGATGTATGAACTCAGGCAAAAGACCCCAGTCCCAATCCCGACATTATCCAAGACATCTCACGCCTGCCTATCTTTGGATTTGAACTTTCAAACTGCAAATTTTCTGTCTCAGTCTCTGGCTGTCATGGAGGCAAATACTGTGTGGATGTATTGCCCCTAAATACACAGCACCTCCCGGCTGGGTTTTAGTCACCTCTGGCAATAGAGACTTGTACTGTCTCTTGTACTGTGGCTCACGCTTACTCGGAGTCTGAATGCGGCAGTTGTTAGTTACACATCCAGGGGGGTGTGTGGGTATATGGTCCAACATGCAAACTGTTTTCCAATGCTAACTGGTGAGGAAAATCTTCAGCCTGCCAGAGCTAACTCCACTCAAGCTGCGGGGATGATGGGAGACTGGGTGGTGGGACCCCTGGGTGCGGGTACACAAGGTGGTTGGCGCAGAACGAACTACCCAGGGGGACAGGTCAGCACATCCCAGCTGTGCTGTGCTCTGAGCCGCGGAGCTCACTTGCCTTGAGAATAGTACAGCAGGAAGATACTTTCAGGACCAGGTCTGACACTCTGCGTGGCATTGCTGTGCAGGTACCTGTGGGACTGTGTACTTGGAGCATTTGTTGTCTTACACTGGCAATAGAGATGATCAGTGTCCGTGAGACACTTCAGGTACCTTTGCACTTCACTCTCCACGGGGGACTTTTGTGCTGTGCCAGTGGGTGAGCAGGCCAGACAGCAGCAATGTGTGTCCTGTGTAAATAGGCAAAAATGCTTTCTGCATAGATCCTTAACACGGCAAAGCAAGGGTGCACTGCCTCGCGTTGTCTTCTAAGCAAACACCTGCACTTCTCTAAGATAACCCACCCTGTGCTATGCTCCAAGTTTCAGCGCAGGGGTGGATGCTCCAGAGCAAAATCCTTTTAGGACATAAAAGTATCCTAGCATGCTCATTTCACTCTCTTTGTGAGCTTTTCCTGCACGTGAAGTGTTTACTAGCATGAGATGAGCAAACACCAGCTCCAAACTGAGGTTCTTGCTGAAATGAAAAAGCAAACGTTTATCTTGCACAGACTTAATGTCAGGGCACTAACAGACCTTAATGGTCCTGACCAGCCTCATCTGGGGTCTCCACCTACACCCCTGCCATGGACCCACGAGCCCCATTTCAGCTCAGCCCTGCGCTGTAAGTCCTTGCCTGAGCTACGTGGTAGGAGTACCAGTCTCCAGCTCAGCCACAGCCATACCTGTGCCTGGCCATGGACCCAGACCCTGACTGACTTCCCAGCTTGACTCCAGACCTGCCTTGTCACTGTGGAGCTGCCCAGCAATCACTGGGCTGTATCTGACCCTAATTACCATCACTGAACCTGACCGTGACCAGCTGATTGATTTCCCAGCTTGATTTCGGAGATGCCTCATAAGCACAAAGTTGCCTGATGAGATCTGCATTCTTGGGAGAACCTGGCAAGTRTTGCTAGGTCTGCCCTGCTCCCCTTGCTCAGGCACTGTGGGGCCAGGCCCTGGCTGGAGAGGTCCCTGTCTCTTAGGGAGCAGCTTGCCTTCATGACTCGCTGGCACCGAGGTGGAGTCAGGCTTCACGGTGCTCCTTGAAGAGCTACAGGACTCTTAGGCATTGCAGATGGAGCATGCTGTGCCATGAAGCTAGCACATGATTTGCTCATCTAATCTATTCAGTAGGCTGGAAAATATAACTAATTCATTTAAATTGCTACTGCAAAAAAGTTGTCTAAAAGTCTAATCAAGTCCAATTAGAAATCTAAACGGATTATGTTTTCMATCGGGATACAGACGACAGCCTTGTTTCTAATCACCAGTGCTGGTATTGAAGCCATGGTTTGGCATTCCCCGCAGCCCCGAAGGCACACCTCATRCATGCACAGCTTCTTTCCTACCAGAGCAGCTCACTGCTGGAGGTCACCTCCCGCCTGCTCGGTGCAGAGCTGCTGCGCAGCTGAGAGTGGGCAAGCTCCGTTGTCTGCTGGGTGGACCTAGGACCTCAAGCACTTTTTGCCAAACTGTTCCCCATGTAACCAAGGCTTCAGCAGCCCCTAACCAGGGAGCTGCCCACAATTCTGCCAATGGCACCACTAACTTCATCTATACTCTACTGACATAAAAGAATCGTTCCCTTCTCTGAAAAAAGCAAAGCACTTTTCGGGGTGTTCTTTGATTTGGCTTGACCCCCTACTTTTCCCTGCCCGGATCCTCGCTTGAAGGAAATTTTATATGTGAACCACCAAACAGTTGTAGCTAAATCTGAAGGTAAAGCAAGGAAGCAAGAGGAGCAAAACTAAACCTGTGCTCTCCCCCATTACCTCTTGTACCTGTGGCATATTCATGTTCTCAGGTGACAAAAAATTTCATGAGATGATTGTATTTTTGGCATTTCTCAACTATGATCTAGTGATCAGGCTAAACTTTTCTTAATTTTAGTACAAAGAAAGAATTCCCTTTTTGTCAATATTGGCCCACTGGTACAATGTTGGTTATCTTGTCAGAGATGCTGCCACCCGGGTAACCAAAGCATCAGCCCTGGTTACTCTGAAGCTGGTGGCAAAACTTAAATTGGCTGAAGAGCAGGGCTGTCCCTTTAATAATGCACGTCTGTAGGTACATCTATTTACATTTGGTCATTTTTTTACAATTTTAGGCTAATAGAAGATTCAGTTACTTCTTTTCCAAGTCTGTAATTTTCTTGTCATTTCCCTGCTCCCTTTACACAGGCTATTCTGCAAGTAATCTCTGCAGGCACACACAAAAACATGGCAATGATTTTGCCCCTCTCTCTCCCATACACGTTATCTCATTCTGCTCTAAAGGACCATCTTCTGGGCGGGGTACTGCAAATCCAATTAAATATGCTTCTGTATCAACACTGCTCCTAAGCAAAATATATTGATTGGTGAAGCTTTGGACCTACTTTAATCAAGTAATCTAAACAGGGCTTAAGCTTCAAAAGCCTGGTGATGCTCCTAGCTTCAAAGCTTTTACTTACACTGAATTAATTTATCCTGGATGTTCTAATGCTCCCAGCAACCCTATGGATTATAATGTTAGAGGCTGCAATCATGGCTCTGATAATATTCCCTAAGCTTAGACTGTATTGATCATAATGTAAAGGCAGAAAGGAGAGTGGGAAACATAAGGAGAAAACAAAAGGCTTTGATTTGAAGCAGGGGTGAATCTGCTCACGCCTGTAGCAGGCTGCTGGGAAGGAATATCAGAAGGTGTTAACAGTTGTTTTTTTCTTGACTGAAGATCTACTCTGRTATGGACTGAGTGTCAAATGCTCATTTCCAGACTCCTTCTTGCATAATATTGTAGCTGTATTATGTCATAAACAGAATTCTTTGGCAAAAGGAAGGTTGGTTTGGATTTCACATGCAGTAGCTCGCAGAATATTGTTGAACATCAGTACAAGTTACAGTATTAGTCTCAACTCCACTCTGGGAAATGTCAATAATGTTTTTCCCCAGTCCAAGCAAGAGCTAGAAGCCATTGTGTGTAGCCACCTGATGCTAAATCATGTGCACTAATCACACAACCGATGCATGCTCAAGAAACAGACCTGGCAGTGTTAGGTTAACAGTTGGACTCGATGATCTTAAGGGTCTTTTCCAACCTAAATGATTCTATGATTCTGTGATTCTAAGAACATTCTCATCTTTGCAAACCAACATGTTTGTTTGTAAGCACCAGCAGGGCTCTTCCATACACCCTAGTTGGTGTATTGAACACCTGTGCAAACACAGGGAAATGTCTAACCTGGTGTGCACTGTAGTCTAAAGATGCCATTAAATCTGGTATGCTTGGACCTTCATTAGTGAGAAGAGAAACGTGACAGTGTTTGCTTAAACAAACATAACTGCACCCACCCCAGTGCTGGCGCAGGATCTCTCAGGGCTGCAGGCATATAAGCCAGTGGCATCTAGCAGTTTTATCGGAAAAACACAGGGCTGGCTTCCTTTGTTTCTGTTCCCTCGGCAGACACCGGGATAGTCTCTATGGGTAGCTCCATCCTGGCAGAGTACCGAAGCCTGCGGAGGGGCTAGGCAGTAAGGCAGAGTTATTGTCCATCCGCGGAGGGTGGCAGAAACCCCGCTCCAGATAACTCCCCAAATTTCTTCAGTGGCCTTGCCCTGGGCCCTGCCTGTCTTCCAGAGATTATAATGAAAATAGCATATTGGTGAATGAATTAAAAGATTATTTAAAGCAAAGATAACTTTCATGTTGTTATTAGGTAGTCAGGTAAATGCTCATACTATTTTCAATACAGACTATCTCCTGCTTTATGAAACTCAAAGCCTATGAAGGGATTTCACACAGAGAGCTCTGATTACTACAGCAATAATTTCTTCTAACAGCCTTTCAAACACTTATTAATAGAAAAAAATATCAGTTCAAACTGTCTTCCCATCACACAGAAAATATCAATGTTCACAGTGTGAACTTTAAAATCCCATCTGATTAGTTAATGCCAACAATTATTAGTGTACTGTCAATTTAGATTTCTATTGTCCTCCATTGATCTCAGCCTCCATATACCGTGCAGTGCACTTCACTTACTTAAAAAGTAGCTTTCCCATGCTGACTGGCTGGGGATGATTTTCTGTCCTGCTGTCAACTGACAGCGAGTAAAATAGGAAACTTCAGCACATTTTCCTGTGACGGGCTCCCACCTCCCTGCTTACCACCAGTAGGACAGCATCTTTAAGGATACAGAAAGTGGCTTCAAGAAGGGAGCAGGGAAGTGATAGCCAAGAAGAGTGCCACTTGTTTTTGTTTCTTATACTCTTATTTCATAAATCTTTGGACACACACAGGTGGGAATTTTTCTATTTTCATCATGGCAGAGATGACTGGTACCTCCCATGAGAAAAGAGACAAAAGGAGCTAAAAGGTCAATCATGGTCTAGGTAAGATATTGATAGTGCTGCACCTGGTGTTTGGAAGGCATCAGGGCTGCTAAACTATTTCTTTTTTCTAGTCTGGTGGTGTCAGGGATTGTATTCCTCCAAGGGGTAAGGCAAGGCAGCCTCTGGCATTTTGGCATTCCTACTCTCAGCCCTAATTAAGCTTGAATACTATTTACAATACTATTTAAATTCTSATTGACTATATTGTGGCCAACCTAAGCTTGCCCCTTTTTTGCACTTAGGTTCCAGAATGGGTTGAATTATTCCATGACCACTGATTTCTGAAGCAGGGTTAATATGGACTGTAGCTGCCAAAGCTGTGAAGGAGGGGATCGCACCAGCCCCCACTTCCCTTACAGTTCTCCCACCCTGTACTCCGAGATCTCTTAAGAGAGACCAAGACATTTAGACAGCTGCATCCCAGTGGAAAGGAGGGACTGACTTTTAGCTCTGCAAAATCTGTCTCTCAGGTTCACAGATGCTGGGGAAGACTGGGGAGACTCAGTCCAGCTGATTAGTTTTGCTTAAGGTCATGTAACACAACYTCGGTCCTGAATAAATGTGGACTCCTTGCATACATGTCTGACTTCTTTGTGGCACAGTATGGTTTTTTCCTATTTTATTTCCAAAGCCCTTGGAAACTGTATATAGAGTAGACATCTGGACTCCTCATTTCTCTCTCCCTGTTCCTGCCTCCCACCCCCCGCAATAGTAATCCCTTTCTGTGCTGCCCACAGGAGAAAATGAGTCCGCTTGTACCTCCTGTGCACGGCTGCCAGGCCGTTTTACATAAGCATCCTTTTCTGTTCTCCATCGCAGGACAGCACGTCCTGTTGGAGCCGGTTGTTGTCTTTAATCTCTGAACATAAACACGCAGATTACATTCCATTCTGTCACCAGTGTTCAGTGGATAACAGACGTGCTGTCATATCTGTATTGCTTTCCCCAGGCTGTGCTGATCACTCTCCTGCTGAGCACGTGGCACTGGATCACTTGCCATCAACGATACACAGGCCAGGATAAGCCTTCCTTGCTCCCCTCTTCCCCAGGCTTTGATACACCAGGCTGCTCCATTCAACCCTCCAGGGGAAACTTTAGCATCCTCCTCCTACTCATGCAGGGGTAGGAGGACATCGCAATGGGCAGGCTGGGCTCTCGGTGGCTGTGGTCACATTTGGGAGTCTCCCCTCTGCCCTTAGAGTTTTCCAGTGTTTGACCTTCATGGCAGCTCCCCCAGAGTTGTCAGAGGTTGGAGAAGAGGTTTGAATTGAAATGCAGCTGTCACCAAAGTACTGTGTGGCCTGATTGCTCCACACAGCTTAATGACAGTGCAACCAAAATGCCAGAAATGGCATTGGACAATTCCCCACCCCCAGCCTTATCTCCTTCCACTGGTGGAGCTGCTTTTAGGACAGGAGATGGAATAATATAGCTTGAGATTAGTCAACAGCTGGACTCTATGCAACGTCTTCACTGCTAGGGATAGATGTGGGAGGGGTAGGTGTGTATCCACACAGATAGAGGTGGGGGAATACAAGCTGCAACCTGCTATGTTGCTGCAGGCTCCACTTTCCTGTAGATATCATGGTTTGGCTGCAAACTCAGAAAGATGGGGCTACAGGCAAAATCTCAATAGGGGGTAAATCAAGGGAGTGTGCTAGCAGCAGAGGGAACTGATTAGGACGCATGATCATATCAGACACACATATGACTCCTCCCTGAGGGAGAGCTGCAGGCAACGCGATTTTTTTAAGTGCAGGTTGCTCCCTTCCACCCAAAGCCTGAGGCTTCCAACCCTCACCATGGGTTGGCTACTCCATGGCTGAAAAAGACTCACACCTTGCACAGTCATTGAAACCCTTGCTGCAGCATCCTTATATTGAGGAGGGAATGGGAGTTAGTACTGAGAGTTTGMAAAGCTTTTCAAGTGCCTGACCGCTCATTTTGTATTCATGTGCCGCTTTCAAGCAGGGGGTGGCAAGAGATGGGGGAAACACCATAGTTCATTCAGTCATTAATTTAATAAATATAGGGAAAGGGTAGACAAAATTGGCGGTTTCCTTTGCTTAATGTTTTATCATTTGAGCTTTATCTATGTCAGGAGTTAAAGAATGGCAATACCGTACATCAGCTGTGCTGGCTGCTCTGAACAAACTGAATTTAGGGGCTTAAATTTGGGAATTTGGGCCTCTTCTCAAGCTCAAGCTGAGGCATGGGCAACTGAAATGGTGCTGTGAGGGAACAAGCCCACAAATGGGACTTGGTGCCCAGCTCTCCCTCACATAAGCATTGCACGAGCCTGGAAAATTCGTCGGCTTTCTGCGCTTATGGGATCCAACAGACTACTTTATCTAACACCAATGCAAATCTCTAACACAGATGTACTTGCACTGCTTTGAACACGCTTACCAAAGTTGAGAAGGTTGAAATAAAGGATGGCTTACAACCAGTTAACTGCATTTATTATACAGGTTTCTACTGGATCACCAATGTATGTTGGTCACACCAGAAAAAATTTCCTAATATAACGAAATCCCAAGCGACAGAGCAGGCTGCATCTCAGGCTGTGTGCTAAATTGCTGTTCACTTTCTTTCCAAGTCTTTGTCTTTCTCTCATTTTCTCTCTCTCTCATTTCTTTTTTCCTTTCTTCGTGCAGAGAAGAGAAATGATTGCTAATGAATTGCAAGCATGGGGTATGGAAAGATCAGTTAATATGGCCCAAGTATTCAGTAATACAAATACATTAAAGTGATCAAGCAATGAATGAAAATTGACCCAAAGAGCCGGTTCCACTGAGAAAACATGTGAGAATGTAAATTAATGTGACTTGATGAAACTTGAAATGTCATAACACAGCAGGGCATATAACACATCAGAGGAAATGTGAAAATTATACTTTTTCCTGAAATCATAGTTTTCAAAAATAAGTGACTTTTAAATTCTTCTAAAAATATAATAAAGGAATTAGTGTCAAGAAAAAGGTTATTGTTGTTTATCAGACTGCCGGCTCAGTCCATGGTGGCTTTTCACAAATAGCCTTTTAYTCCTCTGACTATGCAATGGGAAAAGGAAAAGAAAAATCCTGAAGTCTTCCTACTTGTGTGGTTCCCTCTTCTTCTTAACTTTGCACAAGGGAACTTTTTAAGTTGTTTGGAGGGTAAATGGCATGCTAATCTATCGCTTTTTTTGCCTTTTGGCCATCTGCTTTCATCCAAAAGTTCTAACACTTAGAAACAAGCAAATAAAACAAGAGGAAAGGTCACTTAAAATTAGTCTGTCTTATAATAAAACTTACTTAAAAGGGAGGGATAAAAGCATCAGGAGGCAGAATTAAATAGTCATGCTGGCAAGTTTCCAAACTTGCCAGTTTGGTGGCAGTTTGTTTGGTGCCAATTTGTTTGGTGATGGCATGACTGGCCCATGTGTTGGGAAAGCCCTTCCTCTCTTTCCRTCATGAGAGATGTCAGATTTTTCTGTTGGCCTCCGTGCTGGAATATGGTCCTCACAGGGGTCTAAGACATGAATAGGAGGGAAAGGATTCCTCCCCTCTACCACACTGCCCAGCCAGCAGGTAGTGGGAGAACGGGGCCCTCTTCATCCGGCGCAGAGTGGATTCCTGCAGGGAGAACGCCGAGAGTGCAGGTCTGCAGAGCGAAAGGAGAAATTGCCACGCACCACAAAGTTGTTAGTTTGGTGCTCTGACTGCAGTGACCGTGCATGGAAAAGGGAGCCTCAGCCTCTTTCTCTAGACCTGAGAGCTCCACGGGAAGACTGTGTACTGGATTCTGGCTGGAGATGGGTATCCTCTACGGAATATGTCCTAACGGTCCCTGTGCCAACCACCACTGGAGCAGCTCTCTGCACTGCTCCAGCTCAGATGCTTTCCTCAGACTATTTCTCAAGGTTTTATTTCCCCAGTCTCCCTAGCCCTCTTTCTCTCAACTGAGTTAATGTGCATATAGGAAGGATTAACCAAAGCCTATGTCCAGGTAGGGAAATGAAAAGACTTTTACTCCRTAGAAGAGAATGTCTAGTAAGCAGAACAGTCTGAGTTACTAGGGGATAACGGAGCACAAGGTATTCTGGATGCAACACAGCCTCATCTCTTCCTGTAGAACTGCATGAAGGTGGGATGGTACTGTCCAAAGAGAAAGTTGGCGGGCTCCTGTGTAACGAAACCTGTTCATACACAAAAGAAATAGAAAGCAAAAATAGAGAAAAATTAATGCAAGTGCAAAACACAAAAAACAGACTGGAAAGAAGAAATAAAGCAGGTCAGTAAAGCTATTAGATGGCTAATTAAGTAGCACAGTACGTAATGTCTTCTTCTTAGTCCTGTGTAATAGATAATATTCTCATGAAATGTCACATTAATGACCAGAAACCTAATTCCTGTTTTGTTTTGTTTTGTTTTTAAACCAATGCMTGAAGCTGGCTGTAAAAGAGAAGGGGAAAAAACAGGTTAAAGGATATTTTACCACTCACAGCGTGCTCAGAAAATTTGTGAATGCAACTTGTGTGGCTTTGCATTGGTCCATTTTCACCAGTCATCGAGAGTAGTAGAAATAGTAGGTGAGAACGAGTTGCAAATCTTCTGTTTCTTAGCCCAGGTAATTGTTTGTTTCATATTTGAATTTATATCCTGAAACATGAGCCCACTGTAAAGCAACTGACCAACACAATAGTTTTTTCCATCCTGAACAAAAATGCAGCCTTTCAGAAAAATTCAGTACTTCAACTAAAGGAAAAGATACTACAGATTTCAAATTTTTTTAATGTGACTAAGCAAGTGATAAATGGGAAATTATTGAATAGCTATTTTTTCTGAACATTTTCTTGGCATGGCTTATGTGTAGCTTCTCCAGTGTAGATTAAAGTTATTTTTCTTGGTAAGGTTTGTTACATATTTATAATATGTCTACTATTCACACAGAAAGTGGAGTCTGAGGAATGAGACCCTGAATAGTCCTATGCCTTCTATTAATTATCAGCTAAAGTATACAGAAGAGCCTTCCACTCATATTAGAAATAAGTCTTGAGCATCAATGAAAAATATGATTGCTTAGTGTTGTCTGGTTAGGATCCAATTACAGATGGTATATTTATTTTAAACACATAAGATGCACACTAGAGATCTCCAGGAACAAAAACAAGCCAAAATTGGCTGAGCACTGGATGGAAAAAATAATGATCTGTGTTACATACCTTGTGTACTAAAGACTACAGATGAAGGATTAAAAAATTAAGGCCATGGCTATTTACACTGCACTGCACAGTTTGCTCTGGGTGTTATTTGAGTGTTGGCACCCAGCAGATAGACAGCCTGCTTTATCCGTGATTTAAGTACATCTTCTGCAACACAAAAGGATGGCACAAGGTATCCGTTTAAGGTAGTAGTTATTATATCAAAACCAAATGCCACCTTTGTCCCTCAGATGGAACTCCTGCATGTGCCGCCGTGCCCACGCGCCCTCCCTGCCCTGGTGTGCTGCGCGAGAGGGGCCCTGATCGGGCAGCTCCTCCGAGGAGTCGGTACTTGTGAGAGCTGGCATCCCGCGGCTGGAGGTGGGGACCTCCCGCAGGGACCGCATCGTTCACACAAATACAGCCGCACGGCCACCGAGGGGCCACGACAGCTTTTTTCTGCCGACTCCAGTGACAGACACAGCTTCCCAGGGTTACCGGCGTGAGGAAAAGCCTGGTAGTTGTTTGTGTTCAGGCACTCAAGGTCAACTTTTCCCAACTGGTGCTCTGACACAGCAGGTTAATGTGGGGAGGTTTTGTCCCTGGGTGCRCTGAAACTGCGGTGGGGAGGAAAGGAGACTCTTGTCCAAAGGAGATGGCTGTTGAAGAAGAGGATTTCTAATTCCAGAAGAATTGGTAACGGAATATGAAGCAAAACCATAGAAGTAGAGCCCTATCCACTTACTTGGTAGAGATAAGCTAAAGAAGCCAGTTTGCTTTTGCAGTTCTCAGCATGTGTGATCTCTCCAAGATCCCGTTATTTATTTATTTATTTATATCATTACTTATTTATGTACATCATTGCTGAGGAAGATGATTAAACTTCCCTGTTACGACCCACCTTTGACTCACTACATTATTGTATTACTTTCTACATCCTTCACTGCCTGTGTTTAGACAGGACTTCTGAAATATCCTGCCCATGTTTCCTGAAGGAGGAGTCGGTGGCCTGCAGAAAAGCTCTTCTGTCTCAGAAAGCCGTGGGACTGCACAGTGTTTAGTCTTGCCTTGCTCTAAACAAACCTTACAAATGACCTTTCCCTGCCGGTAGACTTTTGCTGCTGGAAGTTATTTCTAAAGCAGTTTTAGGTCTTGTCAGTTTGTCTGTATTTACACTGGAGCCCCATTTATCTGCTGCAGTTGAGCCCCGAGAGTGCTTTGCTGCCCACTTTAATTTTTTTCCTGGTGGGATGAGATATGTCCATGGGTGGGGAGCTATTATTATTAGGAAATTTCCAGAAGGATTAATTCTAGCTAGTTTCCATAGCCATTCTCTTTCGCTTTCCTGCTACTTTTACTCTGGTTTTAGGTGGCAGCCTTTGTTTATTGCTTAGAACCAGCAATGCCAGAAGAGACATTAACATCCTGCAGTGCAAGCCAGTTTTTARGAAATAAACTCATTTTATTACTAGCAACTGTGAACCACAAGTGGAAACTGAGCATCTGGGCGAGCTACACCTCAGAAGAACTTAAGAGGATCAGCCATTGGGGAAAATCTGAGCCAGGAGTACAAATGCTAGCCTGTATCATCCCAGACTGTAGAGTATCAACAGTGATGCCCACACTACTGGGATCACTGGTAGGGACCAGCTCTCTGAAGGCTTCTCACCAAGTTAAATAAGATCCAGTCACAGTAACTAACTATCAGTACCTTGTTGATGTCCCAGGATTGGTTTCAAATAACTTTTGGAAACCAGATGAATTGCAAAACAAACAAACAAACAAAAACCAGAAAGGGGGTAAAATATTTTACAGTTCCTTAGTAGAAAATGGGATGCTATAATAGGTTTTTTGTTGCAGAACAACTGTGCGTGTTCTTTGGAACATTTACTCTTGACATACTCTTATAACAGCTATTCATATAAACAAATACTTTTTGCCAAAAGACCAATACAGTTATATGATTTATGCAATCATATTAAAAATCATTTATCCAAATGATAGAAAACTTAAAAGAGTGAAGAGCTGACCCCTTAAGTGCCCGAGAATATTGGTTTCAGTAGGATCAGGGCTTCATTCTCATTTCTTAGTCTCTGACATACTCTGGTAAAATCGTTAATTATTGTATCTGACCACCCTGTGCTAAACTGACTTACAGTTTTCTAGCTCATAGGCAGCTGTCACAGTAGTACAAAGGATTCGCTATTTTTAAACAAAACAGAGTCAAAAGATTTTTATGGCGTTTTGGATATTGCAGTAGCCTTTAAAGAGCTTAGTGATGATACAGTTGGAATTAAGGTACACGTCTCAGGTAATATTTTGTGGTGCTTGATGCTTGCTGTTATTAGCCTTCCTTCTTACTGAGCCTGTAAGCCATTGGTACGAATCACTGAGGTCCTGTAGTATGGTATTGGAGCATCTCTGTCTAAATCAATATGTAAATCCCGTTCCTTAAAACCAGCAAAATTAAAGGAGGAGATCTCAGTTTAAAAACTGTTTAAAAGAGTGTCAGCCACCTTCATTTTACTGTCACCTGCCTGGAAAGTAATGAAGAGAACAGATACAAGTGAATATGAATCGTAGGAATAAAGACGGGGGAAGGTCAGGCTGGTTTTTTCCTCAGGAGCATCGGCTGGTGTCCATCAGGCAAGGCTGTTGAGTACTGGCTCATATCATCAGAAAACACCATGCTCCCACTGCAATCTGTACAAAATGGGATGGACTTAAACCTCTTATTTCTCATTCTCCAGTCATATCTCCTTCCCTGCCACTGCTTCATTTCCTTGTACTATGTCCCCTTACCACACTTTATTTGCTAGCCACTGCTGTCGGCAGCAGCAACAGCAGCAGCTCCCTGTCTGTGCCAGGCCATGTCCCTCTCTGAAGCAGATTTTATAGTGGCACTATTATACATACCGCAAAAGGAACATCTGCTCCATGCTATTCCTTCCTCCCCCAAGCCACCTCTCTTATTTCCTCCTACTCCCAATCTTTGTTCTTTCAACTTAAATATTCCTCCTATATATAATTTCCACCACTCATGTTTGCATGCTTTTGCTGAGCTGCTGCTTCTTAGCACTTAGAAGTGCTTGCTTTCTTYTGCAAGGGAGGTCAGCAGAGGATTTTGGGTTCCTAGAAGCAGCTATTGAGTGCTATTGTAGTCAGATGAGCTAAGAGGTATCACCTGTCCTTTCTTTGCATCCTTTCCAAAAGGATATAGATCACCTGAGTCATATTGGCCATCATCTTGTGAAATCCTGAAGGATTTTAAAGTGGCACTACACACCCATGTTTAATCACCTAAATGGGTCCCCTGTTGTGGTGAGCCAGCTTCTTTCTCCAGAATTCCACATTATAATTTGTTATCACATCTCATAACTTGGCCATACCCTGTACTGTTCACAAATATGCAACGGACCATATCTTAGTGGTAGAAATTCTCATTGTTCACATGAAGCCATGGAAGCTTCATGGAAGCTGTCAAAGCCAAAGAACTATGCCATTTATTATGCCAGCTCATGACATGACCTGCTGTTGTAATGTGTGCATCTTCTTGTGCCTACAGATTTCTTGTGTATGTCTTAAGAGCAAAATCCTTGGAACAAGGATGGCTTTCTCAGCAGAGAGTTGTACGTCAAGGTGTGAGTAACAGAAAATCTGAAGTACATCCCCCAAAGGACTGTCCATGTATACTAGTCAATTTTCAGCTCACCTATTTGTCTGTGTCACTTGCTTAACCACTCTGTAATATTCTGTTTGGAGGTTACATTACCCATTTTGAACTCAATGACAATGTTCACATCACCTTGAATGGAAGGTGGCCTGGATTTCAACTGGATGTATAAATTACATGTAGTAAGAACCTTTTGACAGTCTTCCAAATACTTCCATTCTTTCCAGAGTAGGTTATGATGTACCTTGTCAAGAGGAAAGTACCAAATTGCATCAGATTTGGCCAACCTTTTCAAATAAAATGTTGAAGTTGAGATCAAGTATTATATCCTTATGTTAACTAGTCAATGCAGATGTTATGCAGATACATATTTTCACAACTCTTGCATAAATTGTCATATCTTAGTAACTATTTATATTAAAAGAATGAGCTGTACTCAAACACCTGTTCATATGTTGTGTATTTGATCCTGTACCTCTCTACATGTATCATATATTTATCAGCAGGAACCTGGGCACTAAAGTATTGATAAGTGGTAAAGGCAGGCAAGAGGCAAGTAAGTTATCCTGAATGAAGGCCAGTAAAACCATACTGCTGCGCCACAGAAGTCTGTACTCCACATATACCACAGGAAGATTGCTTTTGGATATTTCCAGATTCTTCCAGTGCTCTCCACTGCATCCTTTCTGCCTCTCGTAAAGGCAGACTTCCTTCTTCAGCCTCTACCTACAGCATCATAAAAATTGTCCTCCTCAGCCCCCCCCCAGCTATCTGTGGCTACAAGTGTCACGGAAACAAAATGTGCGGTTCATCTGTTTGAGAAAGGAGACATCTTTGATTAGTAGGAATCTCTTGTCTCTAGCTCGTAAGGTCTTTGAGGAATGGCCCGTCACTCCTTATATGTGTACGGCATTTAGCACAGGGGGGCTGCCCCACGGGAGGCCCGGGGGTGGTATTGCAGTACAAATGTTAGCTGTGCAGGTTTGTGGTAAAATGATGAACTGCACAGCCATGTGGCATCATTTATCACACAGCCTTCACTTCAACAAACAAAGCATGGAATATAATAATTTGTAAAGATGTAGATTACTTTTTCTTCCTCCCTTTTTGTCTTCTTTAGGGGGGAAATTTATACGACACCATGGTAAATTCTGACTAAAAGATGGTACCATTAGAAAACAGGGCTGCAGAAAAAGTAGTTTCAGAATACTAAAATGCTCCACTGGAGGAGGCTGAAAAACACTTTATGATAATCTGCCCTCAGTCTAGGAAGAGTAAGATGATGCTGATAAAGTAACATTCAAAACTTGAGCATTTGTCTGTGGCGTTAGGGTTTTTTAATTAATCAGCTTTCCAAGTGCACTACAATTTATATCTGTGTTTGGCATTTAGTCATTGCAGATAGTAAACTGTATTTAGTAATCTTGCTTATTCCTCATGCATCTTTTTGACAGACAGACGGGAGCTGTACATCTGCCTGAAGCCAAAGAGGTCCTCTCACAGATGACAAAACCTATCATCAAAACCAGACCAACAAAAATGATCCCCCAAAGTCAGTGATCCTGTGATAGCAATGGACAGGAGAGCAGGAAAGGGTGGGAAAAGGAACGAGAAAGCTTGATAGGAAAGAGTCTGCAGGGGGGACCAGGACCCGCAAAGGGATGGGGAAGGCATGTCTGAGACCACTGGGAAGGCACAGGGATAAACGAGGCAGTTTCCCACAGACCTGAACGTGCAAATGGCCTTTGTCTCTTGCTACATCTGTCTCCCACAGGGAAAAGTCTTGGCATCTCATCTCCTGGGTCACCGGGAAGGAGGGGGCTTGCCAGTGCACGTGTGACTGGGAGCTCCCAGCTCCTCCTCACACCCACCACTTACTCTGCTGCAACATGCTTTGCCGTAACCTAGCTGTAATTTGTTAAATTGTTATAAAGAACTTTATCACTATAAAGAAAAGCTTCGGCTGCAGAGTTGAAAGGCTTGTTCCAAATGTGAATATTCCACATGAAAGAATTTCTCTTGTTTCAAACCATTTGCATTTTCCTTACATGTTATTGATCTGATTGAACAGTTCCCAGATCAAAGGCACGCTGGTAAATGAGCAGCCAAGGTGGCAATATGCGAAGTGGACAGCTGTTAAGAGAGCAGCTTAAATAATTGCTCAAGGATTTATTGGGTAACATGATTAATGATTATGGAAATATGATGACATGATACCAAAGAGTAGTTTGCAGTGATTGATGGGGAAGTCGGATAAGGCCAAGCTTAGACGGCAGAGTATGGGAAACAGTAATATAGCTTGTAATCATGGTATATGTGGTGCTTGGTTGTTAGGAAATTTTGGTATTCGTTTTTGCCTTCCGATAGGAACTCAAGCCGCATAGTATGTTGTGTGCAATATTTCTCTTGTAATGAGGTAAGGAAAAAAACCTCCTGCTAACAGTGCGTTGTAATAGCAGGACTGATTCAAAGAGACACCCCCATCTTTTAAAAAAAAGTCTTTTAAATGCCCACAAAACTTACTGGAAGCTCATGCTGCTGTTTTAATTAACACCTGAGAGAACTATACGTAACACATTAAAGGAGAAAAAGATCTGTTTGTGGAATTGACAGTAGTTTGCATACAGACAGCTTTTTTGCTGATTTTTTTTAACCTCAAATTCCAGCAGCCAGCAGTAGCATAACGCAGGAGATGGGAAAGCAGAGGAGACTGAACTGCAGGCTAGAGCTACTCCATGGCAAAAATACTGCATACTCCTAGAGCTGATTCTCTGTTGAAAGTTGCATGACATTCCTATTCACTCTGCGCTGGTGGGTGACGCAAACCCTCCTTCTCCTTCAGAAATTTTTGTTTAAGAGCTCATGAAACAGAAGGTAACATTTGAAAAATTAATCAAAAGCTACTATAAAATGTGAAACATTAGCAGACAATTTTAGAGGTGAAAGTAGGCAGCAAAATCCTCAGTGTGAAACCCCAGTCCAGGAAAATGGAGTGCAAAATTGCTACTGACTTCAGCGTGGGCAGGATTCCATACTGGTTTTTTGTTTTGTTTTGTTTTTAAATTCTATTTCCTATGTTGAATATACTTGCATATAAATAGGATCCTACACTGGATTTGAGACACACAATTTCTGCGTGCCAGAGACTTGGCTGCTGTAAGTGAGGGGACCTCATCAAAATTTTCAGTTGGTTGCAGTAGATGACAGCTATTAGGCCCAGAACTCTAGATCCTGCCATTAGACAGTTGTGGTATGACAACAATTGTCATAGCTTTAAAAACAGAGTTATGTGGGTAGAGCTATTTAAATGAAAACAACATTGCTCATGCTAGGCAAAGCAGACAGCTCTGGAAAGAAATATCTATATTTGAAACCTTGGAAATGTTGTTAATCCCTTCAGGGATGTGAGACAACAACAGAGATGGTGTAGGATTTGAGAGAGATACGAGGAAGCCTGGTATTTTAAAGCCATAATCTAGTTTGCAAGCCTCAGGAGTGAGTATTAGTGAGATTACAGCTTTGGTGAAGAGTTTTCACAACAGAAGGCAGGAGGTGGAGTTGGAGCATCTGTTGGCATTTAGGGGCAGATTCATCTGTAGCCTTAGGTGACATTCTTGGTGTTATTCAGGGCGCAGGATTATGTGATGGGTCAAAACCCCAATGTTTTGTTATGGTCATACTCAAACACCCTGAAATATTGTCTCTTTATTTAATCCATCACAAATATCGTCTACCCCATCACTCTGCACCACTGGGAAGCCCGCACCTCGTTTTATAGCACACACAGGCTTCCCCATGAGAGAAAACTGGGATCTCTCTGCAGCCCTTTCGCACCAGCTGGACGTGCCAACTCTGCCTGGCCCTTCTGAGAGCTGTTTTGAGGCAACTGCAAATAAGGGCTTGCTATAGGGTTCACATACCATCTCGGTCATTTCAGCGTTTTCAAAGGGTAGCCTGTAAGTGCTACGTGGCAAGGACTGTGTCTGCCCAAGTGTCTCTGTATGCTGCAGTCATCGTGTTAGAACCAGTGAACTATAATTTATAACTTTGTGCACACCTGAAAAAAACCTGTTGTGTGTTTTTACCTTGTTCCAGAGATTTGTTCTTACAGAGTTGTTTTTCATGAATATCAGACTGCTGGCACTGGCTTTTTTTCTAATTATCTTTATAACCAGCATCAAATCTGGGCTAGCCCCACCTGGCTTCTGCAATGCACCATAACAAATTCTGTGGTACACTGGGATTTCTGCAGCGGCATTCTTTTAAAACAACAACAAAAAAAAAAGTAAAAAGTTTGTTATTGATTTAAATGTGATCAGGACAATCTTGTTTATCTACTTTGATATAGCATTTATTTTGAAATACTTTGTTGACTGTTCTCCTGATCATTTCAGTTCTCATTATTTTTCTGCAGAAGTTTGGAAAGCATGTTAATACCACTGAAACTGTGTATGGGTCAGCTGAGGTTTTGTGCATCAAGCTGGGGTTCAAATGCTTATGACGTTCTTGTTTCAAGAAGGTCTGACTGGGAGGTGCTCCGTCCTTTCTCGCCCTCCGCCAAGAGCGTAGCTTATTTCTGGCTTTCATATCCCCTGGCAACCCCACCGATGTTCCAGGCTCCTGGGACGCCCCCACGTACCCCTAACAGGCAGTCCTGCTTCCAGGTCCCCCTCAACACCCGGAGAAGTGGGGAGATGGCTCCGCTGTTGCCTGGCCCCTGGACTGCTCCCTCTAGTACCTGACTGGGCAGCCAAAGCCATTTTTCAGCCTGCCCATCTTCCTGGCTGTGGTTTCCCATGAGGAGTCCTTCACACCTTTAATGGGAAATTTTGTAGTTCCACTCCATTTTATATTTCTACTTGAGAATTTATTTTTTTCATTTAGTTATCTGAAAGTAGTTATTTAGATGCAGGGCAGGAATTCAGGTAAGAATGAGTGATCAAACCTCTCATCTGTGACTCCAACTTTAAGCTCAGGTTAAACTGCTTTTGCTGTGTCTGGTTATTGCAATCAAATTATTAGTAAAAATATTAACTGGGCTAATTTGAATCAGTGTAAATGACTGATTAATACTGTAGGCATTATAAGAACCCAGTGGCTCAAGCAAAAAATTAGTATGGTTTTTTCCCATGAAGTACACTGGAAAGTTACATGGATTATTAATGAAATAGGGAGCATTTGGCACCTTCTGGAAGGCAGTGAGGTTGGTAACGAAGCTCTTTTCACAGAACATGAGAGAGAGGTGCATCACAGGAATCCCTAAATCATTCTCAGATCGTAGGTGCTTGTTGGTATAACGAATCTGACGATAGCTTCAACTACTACTTCTGATGGAAAGGTGTGCAAATCATAAAACATCACTGCTATGCTTTGCACACTTGTTGGAAGTAGTACCAAAGTACTTGTTGGAAGCTGTACCAAAGGGCTGAGGACTGAAAAAGTAAATGAGTGTGAAGACAAAGGCTCAGATCCAGAGAGGAACTAGAGTTGCCTGCATGATGGATCCAGTTCTGTGTCAGAATTGTGTCCAGGCCTGGGCTCCCCCATACAAGACAGACATGGACTTACCAGAGTGAGTCCAGCCAAGGGCTGTGAAGACGACTAACGGATTGGAGCACCTTTCATATGAGGAGAGCTCATATGGGGACAGCTGGGACTGTTAAGCCTAGAGAAGAGAAGGCTCAGGGGGTATCTTACCAATGCGTATAAATACTTGATGGGAAGGAATGAAGATGAGGGAGCCACACTCTTCTCAGTAGTGCCCAGTGACAGGACAAGAGACAATGGGCACAAATAAAACCACATGAAATTCAAACTGACCACAAGAAGACTTTTTTTTTGTACTGTGAGGACTGTCAAACACTGGCACAGGTTGCCAGGAGAGGTTATCTCCATCTATGGAGATATTTAAAACCCAACCGGACACAGTCCTGGGCAACTGGCTCCAGGTGACCCTGCTTGAGCAGAGGGGTTGGACTAGATGATCTCAAGAGGTTCCTTCAGACTTCAACTATTCTGTGATTCCATGATTCAAAACCCATATTCAGCTGCTGCTTAAATTCAGCTAGTACATGCCCTGTCTTATTTAGTCAAATGACTAAAATCTGAACTCATAAATTAAGGTTGGAAAAAAATCTATGAGAAATCCTAACTAGAAAGGCATAATTAAGACCTTGCAGAGCCAGGAATTAAATCACAATGCTCTGCTAACTATTCCCTATTGTGGCGACTGCACACCCTGCATGCTAGGTGTGAATGTTGCTGCAGATGTTGAATTCGGCAGCTGTGTGGACTCCATTTTGGAAGGTGCACACTTAAAAGATAGGAGTTGCAACAGTAAATGACAAGTGCCTAAGTGTCCTGCTGGACCTTGGCTTTGGTGGCTTAATCTCCAGTATGTTTCCCCAGAACAGAGCTGAGGTACTTCATCAGAGGTGCCCCTGGGGGAAGGAGGGAGGAGGTGGCATCACAGTGCAGTATTGCTGTATTCGCTTTTTGAATAGTCATTAGTGTTGTCACATACCTGGAAATTCACTCAAAGAMGACATTTGAAGGAGAACCTCTTTCTTCCTGTACACACAAACACACACAAGCAAAGTTTTTTTGATGATGCTTTCAGATAAACAGCCAYGGCAAAGCCTCGGTTTCATTTTATCTCCATAGATAGCTCCAGGAAAAAAATCACTGCTTCTGCCTGCAGCCTAAACAACTCACTTTGCTGCCAAGTGCCATCTCAAAAAGAGGAACAATATAAACTAATTTCATACCTATTCAGTTCAATAATATGTATTGTTCTAACTATACCTCCAGTGATAAGAGACAGAACAGCTTATTTGCTATTGCTAAGCAACTGTTAAAACAGTGTGCAGAATTCAGCCAGCTCTAATGGGCTGATAGAAATCAGTGTCTGAAGTTCCTTGTTTGCATTCTGAAGTCAACAATAATTGTCCTTCTCTATTAACATTCATTTAAGATAGTTTATGGCTGCACCAGATTCAATCGGGATTCTGTCTTAATGGTGTTCTGAATGGTCTGCTCTCCCTTAGAAAGAAATATTTAACCATAATGCATTAAACTGCTTTAATCCACTTGTTTTGTTTTGATGTAGTGATGAAGTGGCATAGAAGGCAACACAGGAAAAAGAAGGTAATTATGAAACACTCTGCAGAAATAAAAGCTGATGGTATGAATGGTACCAAGTTGCAGGCAGAGAGTTTGAGGTATTTAGGTAGGGTTCCATAAATCACAAGATGGCATTTGCCTCTAAGATGCAAAGACATCTGCAAAACCCCTATAAGTTTGGAAAAATGGAATCTAGGCAAGACAGATGTAAAAGCCTAAATGCATTAAACCACAGGATTTTTCTCCAACCTTAATTTATGAGTTCAGATTTTAGTCATTTGTGTACGTGATTTAGGAGAAGGGACTTCCTGGCTCCAGTCATGGCTTGCCGAGATAAGGAATGGGCAAATGAATAAATGCAAAGGAAGAAATGTTGCACAAGAGGATCCTGCATTCATAAACATTTCTTTGTAGCTGCAGAATGATTTCTATGACCTAAAAGGAGAATGCATTATCACGAGTGGATGATATCTCTTCAGATGCTCCGTTCCTTATCTGTGAGTAAGTAAAGATGCATGAGTAAGTAATGATGCATAAGCAGAGGGACTGAAGGCTTACTGCTGCTGGAGCTGGAATTCTGTGCTGTACCCAACACCGCTCCATTGCCTTTACGGGTGTGTAAACATTTGATTAACGCTTATGCATGTGAGCAATTGCATCACATTCAGCAGAACCACTACCGTTCCCTGTTAAGCAAGCACTTAAATGCTCTGTTGGCACAAGCTGAGAAAATCATCACTTTGTGAGACGGAGCCCATGCAGGTGAAACAACATTGTCCTGCCTAGCCCACTGTGCCTCACACCATGACTTGCAAGAGCCAGGTCTTAATGTAACAACAGAAGAATAAGTGCTTTGAAATAAGGACTTCAGCCAGTGCCTGAATCAGAAGACTAGCTCGTCACAAAATGATACGAAAACGTGGGGGTAAAAAGTTGAGACCGTCCCTCTGCGAAGCTTACGGCAATGTCTGAGTCACCACAGGACATGAGAAAGCTGCAGGCAATGGCATGGAAAGAGGCTCCGTCTGACTTCTCCTCTTATGTAACTCCTACATCAGCATCTTCTCCGCTCCATATAYAAACCCAGAAAACATCAAAAAGCTCTTACTGAAAGGAGTGCTCTTATTTATTCATTTGTATGAGCCAAACGTGACTTAAAAAATTAGATATTTTCCATGCGAGCTTTAGTACAGGACCAGGCACTTTCCTTGCTGGTACTGGTAAGACCATTTATTTCTGGACTCATTAAAAGGATGTTTGCACCCCCTAGTGTATAAGAATTTGCAAGAAATCAGGTTCTTATAACAGCCTTAGCTGAATGAGGATGTTTAATATTAAACCATAATAAAATCTCCCTCTTACAATCTTAACAATTTCAGGAGAAAGGATTGTAAACTCGAAGATCATCCTAGGTGTAATCCCTCATGTCCCTGTATTCAACAATTGTAAGACCTGAAAACGGGTTTTACTGAGTTGGATTTTTATCCCACGGGAAGGTATCAGGGATTTACAGTGAAAAATGAAACTGTACTGAAAACAGACAATTCAAATCCAGGCCTTTCTGAAACTCAGGGATGTCGAATCCAGCTTCAGCCCATTAGTGAGATAAAGTCTGTAGCTGTGTTTCACTGCAGGACAGGGATCTTTGGATCTGGACTTTACTCCAGTTAACAAAAAATGTAAAAAAGAGGCATGTGCTTAACTGTCCCCCAAGAACTACCGCCCAGATTGTCACAGGTAAGTAGACTTCTGACAGTCGCTGCATCCCACTGTTCGGAGTTAGGTCTTAAAACACTTTTGAAAACCTTCTCCTTACAGCTATGGATCACTTTCTCATTCTTCAGACATGACTTCACTTATGCCAAGTTCTGCTCATCGTGTTAAACAAGGTAGAACCAGTCACAGAGATGAACCAATTGAGCTTGCCTTGCCGGGACCCAAAGTGGCAGTTCAGCTCCCTGTGCCCAGCGTAAGTCTGGAACCTGAGCAAAACCCAAGTGCTCCTGGAACCAAACCAAACCCAAGTGCTGGCTCCTGGCTGTGAGCTGGGAAGGGAATGGCTTATGGGCGCACTTTCTGGTGGGTCTTGCTCTGATTTTTGAGGGCTGGAATGTGTGACCCAAACCTTTGCAGCATGGTCTGGTATGTGCTCTTTGGCTGACTGTCACCAACGCRGTCACGGGCAGGCTCTGATCTGACCAAATTACATATACGTGTTTTCAAGAATTCCTGCCGCTCACCCCTCCACTGAAAACAGGATTTAACCATTTCCCCTGAGGTGTCTGAAACCCAATCACTGCAGCCTTGGCAAGTGCCTGACAACCAGAAAAATGATATTGCCAAGGGGAAAAAAGGGTCTGTTTTTATTATCCAAGCAGAATTAAATGAAAAAAGCAAACAAACTGTATAAATGATGAAAATTAAGTTAGATTTTTTAACTTTCATTATCTAAGTAGTTTCTTATAATAAATGTATTCTAAAATATGACTTTCAGCCAATGGTATTTACTATATTAAAAACAGACTGATTTTATTTACTGTACAATGTTTAATAGCTCCTCCAAGCCACTTTATTCTGGAATTTTAAATGAATTCTTTGGGCTTTTTTCAAAACAAAAAACTTGGCTTTTTGACAGAATAGTCCTTAATAACTCACACTGAAGATACTGCCAGGAACTGTGATGATGACTTTTGTCAGGTATTCTTTTCCTCCAGAAGAATGGAGTCATCGTTATATTAATGCAGAGTTCTTTTTACCATTTGTGTAAATAAATAATAATAACGTAACACATGAAAAGCACCAGCATATCGCTGCTAAGTGTCCCCAAAGAGTTACATTTCAAGGCTTAGTAGTACCACTGTGATATAAACCAGGCGAACGGTATAATGAGCACGTTTTTAAAAAGTACGTTAACAATAAGAAAACTACTCTGGAATGTGCAGGTGCCAATTTTAAAAGCAAATCGCCACCCATATTTGAAAAATTAAATCTATCTGCTTTAGAAGCTGGACTAGTTATTTGCAAACTCCTTTTTTTAATTAAAAAGCCAGATCTTTCCATATTAATTAATTTCTGACTTAAAGCTTCTTTTTCACTATCATAACTAGATACCCGAAACTGTGATTTCTGTTCTGACAAAATTCCAGCTGGAAAACTACTGAAGTTTACAAACTCTTCATTCTAATTAAGAATGTGCTGGGACCATGTGTCTCATTTCTAAGAACAGAGAGAAAAATGCTACCTGTTTCCTCCTGCAGGTTTCACGTTGGCGTTAACTCCAGACCTCTGCGGTTGGGCTGTGACGGTACTGCTTAGCCCTGGCCACCAAATCTCTCAGTGGCTCATGAATACAGGACTGGGGTTCCTGGTCACAGGGTGCAGAAATATTGACTATGAGGTTGAGGTTCAAATGCAGCTCGACTTGATGATAATGAAGTCATCACTCTCGCAGCCTGTTTGAAGTGAGTTGGTGGAGTTTTAATGTGCAGTAGATATTGCTATTGACAGTAAGCAAGCAGGAGCAGGAGACTGCTTGAAGTTTCAATGAATGGCCCAAGTGAACACTTGAATTCTTTTCCCAACCAAAATTGTCCCAACCAAAAAAGATGTTTTAGCAGGAGAATATGGTGCTATTGGTACAGAGCCTGTTACTGGGACATAGAGCTGCTAGGTTTCAACTAGAATAGCCCCAGGACTCTAAATTAGCCACCTAAAAGCAGCGCAGATAGGAAACAAGAAGAATTTTTATTACGCTATCGAAAGAAGTCTTGCATAAGCAAGTAAAATCCGCCCATCACACTTGTCATTTGTCCCAGGAGGATGTCAACATGAAATGTAGGTAGAGAAGAGTGATGTACTGCTTTCCAGGGGATTCAGCTGAAATCAAACGGAGTGCAAGATGTGATAATCCCCCCCCCTAAATAGTGAAAATAACTCAGGAATTTTGGAGATACGGTATGGCTTGCGATGAAATATACTGGCTACATTGAAATTCCACATAAACTGAAATAGGCCTTTGCTCTCAGGGCTCTCAAAGAGATAGTCATACTTTCCTGGTCTTCCAGTAACGCCCAATGATGTTTCCATGGGAATGGCAGAGTGAGTTGCTTCTACTCCTTATAATATTGCACTGTGCAAAATAAAAATTATAGATGAGACAGCTCCCTGCATTGATTTTACARCCGGGATTTTCTGAAATAATATTCAAGGTTTTGATTGTTTCTTTCCCTTTTAAAGAAAACCAGTCCGGCTCTGTTGTTGGTGAGGTGCTGTATTTCATTTAATAACCCATTCTTGTGCCTTTTGAAGGTCTAATATGGTATTTTATATGAATATTAGGGTGCTTGTTCACAGGGAGATTTTTTTTTCCTGTTTCAAGAAGGCTGAAGGATTCGAGCCTTTGCAAAGATGCTAATACTCGGTCAGATTTCCCAACAGCCTCATGCAGCTATTATTCCAAGAGGCATCACCTTAAAGTCTTGGAGAGAAAGCATTACGGTTAATGCAGTTTGGCAAGTCAGTGTAATATTCACTGCATTACCCTGACATGGTTTAATGGCATGAGCAGCATGCACTCTGTGTCAGAGAAAATTACCTGTTGACCCTTGCTGTATCTTGATGCCTGTTCTTAACTGGATAGCTACAAAATGGTGTGGAAAATCTTATATGAACTCTGTTCCCCGCCCCGGCTCTGTCCCATAGGGAACTCATTTCCTATCAGCTTGCCTATTAAAAAAATAAACTTGCTTTGTTGTTTTCATTTGCTACAGTATTATTTCATACGCACAACAGAGCTGCCCAGAGAGCCTTCCTCCTGGCCTACCCTCCTAATGAAACGATAAACCAATAACGGAAGTGAATACAGAAAGAATTAAAGAGAGGGAGATGCAAAGGCACTTTTTTTATTGTGATGGGAAACAAAGAGACCGTGGCAGTTCCTTTGCAAGAAGCAGTCTTGGTCCACTCTCGGGAAATTCCTTCTTCGCTTGGGAAACAGACTGGCACAGTGAACACACAGGTGATCTTCATAGCTGTGTAATGTGAGAGAACTAAATTTCGCCCCTCTGCATGAATAAATAGATTAATTATGAGTGACAGCTGGAAAATGAATTTCATGTTATTGAAAGACACTGGATGATGTCAAAATCCTCTGTTGATTCACAGCAGAGGCATGTCCTCTTCCAAGGACCTCACCCCTGACCAAGGGACCAAATCGGTAAGCAATGTTGTAAATGTGCAGGGCAAATCAATTTATTCTTTGGCTTGTCTGCTCAGACTGCCAGGAAGATTCCCAGTCAGTGCCAGCCCCACTGACGGCTCCAGAAGTGCACACAGCTTCAGAGATGTGACCATCCAACTTAACACTTAAGAGCTGGTTCTCCCCTTACTTTGGTGGGAATTTAAGCAACTGGCTGGGGCGGATCTTTGGAGCCTCGTGTGCTGACCCTGCAAACTCATCCCTCTGGACTTTGTCTCCTCCTCATTKCCAGGAGACTTACTGTTCAGACATTTGCATCACAGCTCCAGCAGGAACCTTCTGCTTTGGCACCTCACTTGCCCAGCGCAGGAGGTTTTGCTGTGGGAAAGAGGCAGCTGGGTGCAACGTAATGGAGGAATACACTATCAGGCACTGTTGCCCCCACCCACAGCCTCGTGTCGTGGGTCCTAACCCATGCCATGACCTGGTGAGCTCAGGAGCAGGACCAGTCCGTGGTCCAAGGCATGAGCATATCCACCATGTGGCTAGATGTGACTAGACTTATAGGCTGAAAGCTTCTAAGAGCCCGAACRCTGTAAGCTGGAGACTCCAACACAATAAAGGCTGGCATGCCACTCATGCACAGGGATGCTATTTTTGCAGTATGTGGTACTCAGTAGGTGTGAGTGTCAGTGCCTGAAAAAGGTGGAAAACAGTAAAGAGGCAGGTCCTCAGTACCTCCCTTTGATGTCTCAGGTTAACATGAAAGGCAGCCTATGCCACTGTTCTGGCACAGTGACATTAAAAGAATCAAAAAAGAGAGAGAAATCATCAACCGTAGAGGAGATCCCTGCAGTTTGGCAGTGCTCCTGATCCACAAAGCTACTTTTCTGGTTTCTCCCATCAGCCCAACTGTACTATGTGCAGAACCAGATTACTTATCAGGCAAGAATATTAACGTTCACAGCATTATCGTTTTGGGGCCCTTAAAATGAAGAGCACTAACAGAAAAATCTTTTCAATCCTTTCATATGAAATCCCACCATTCTGAACTGACAAAAATAAATGCAGTGAACTTTCAGTGATATTGCACCATATAAAAAGGTTATTAAAAATGTATTTGAAGGGCTAGCTTTGTCAATACTAATGCACTGAAGAAACGGAGGGTTTCCCAGCTCAGGCACTGATGTACAGACTTAGTGAGGGAGTGATTACTGCAATAATAGATTTTGGTAGCTTAAGTTAGACAAGCATTTTTAGACTTCATATGCAAAGAATCGCCCTCTGTTATAAAAAGATGGGATACTCAGTAATATTGAGGTGAAATAAGAGTATGTGTTTAAAGGAATATTGCCAAGTAGATACTGGTTCGGCTCAAAAAATATGTTTGAAAGATGGGGAGGAGAGATAAAATAGAACAGTGTAGAAGAATAGAAGAGTACTGGTAGGAATGCAAATGATTTATTGGTTTATTTATTGATTCTTATTTCCATAGTAATCAGAGGGGTTTTTAGAGATGGTCTGTACATTCCCTAAAGTGATGTGAACATAGCAACAAAGTGCCAGCGCATGAAAATTTTAAAGCACAATTAGCTCCACTTTGAGAACTGGTCCATTCTCTTATCTTGCATTCAGACACCTCTGACCTTGCCACTCATTTTTGGACTAAATAACTGCTCGATCAAGGTTCAGTATTCCTACTATGGGGTTTTGGAGCATGTCTTCCAGGACCAAATGAAAACCAGTCAATCTTGTTTTATTGCTGTTAAGTGAGCCTGGAATAAAGAAATAGCAAGGAGAGAAAAAGCCAAGCTTTCAAGTCCTTACTTTCAGTCATTTAAGATGATGATAAGAGAGGTAAGAATTTATTTTTAATTATCATTGTGGGGGTTTTTGATAATGCGCCCCTTGAAGAACGCAGAAAATACTTTACTCTTCCCATTGGTATGTGCTGCCACTTTCAGTTTTGTTCTCCTCAAATATCACAGCTCATGTATTTATTTCGGTGTGTGAGGGAAGGTGAGCATCTTTCACTCCAGCAGTCAGTCCCTGTTGAAGTGAGAAGGTAAGTGCCCAAACTGCCTGAGCTGTGCTGCCATCTCACACAGGTTATGTACAATCCTGTCTTCGTGAGTCTCAGCTCCTACACAAAAGTATCAGCTTCATTCTGTATCACTTTTTTCAGTGCAGAATTGTCTGCTTTTCCCAGGTTAATTTAATCCGTGGAAGTGCCCATTAGTTCTTGAGGACTGTCTTTCTTAAGGGTGCAAGGGTTTTAAATACTAAACCCAGTACRATTATTCTTGTTCAAAGAGGGTCCCTTTGTCCTATAGCTGGAATCTGAGGCACCTCTTGCCCTAGGGCTGACAGGTCTATCCCCACCAGGACTTTAAAAACCTTCCTGAAATCTTTTTTGGTTGTTATGCCTTAGCAGTGATGTGCCCTAGCAGAACAACACAACAGAGGTTTAAGAGAACAATATGGTAACATCTAACAAGTTTCCATAAAGTGTTTTTTATTGGGCTTTTTGGGTGTTTAGGTTTTTTTAGGGGGAGGGTGTGTGTTATTTTTAATAATGCTTAAATAYGTTTCGGACTTCTTGTGCATTGATGCACTTGCATGATAGCCTCCAGTGGGGATTTCACAGACTTCCCAAGTTCACAGATGGGCATGTSGTAACTCAGGCTGAGCATGAAAAGGGGCACACAGGAGAAAACAGCAAGGTCTGGACAAGGTAACAGGATTTTTTCTGTTTTCCAGGGTGTAACAACTAATCATGTCAATATTATCTTGGTAATGAATAACCTGTATGCCTTTTGGTTTCTATAGTGTTGTCCTCTTAAAATTCCAYTGCATTATATGTGTGCACATAGACACACACATGCACACGCACGTCTATTGTAAAATTTTCCACTGAGATCCCTGTCATCTATAAAAGCATTAACACTGCAGCACTGGCAGTCATCATAGTTTTGAAGATGGAAAGCCTGCAACCTGGCTTATTATCAAGTATAATATCTCAGAGAAGACATGTCCCTAGAAAGAAACAACATAGCAAATAATGTCTGATCAATAGATAGATCTGCAATTTTAACAAGAATATCTTTGTCATGATGACTAGAAATACAACTTAGACCTTCTTGTTATTTCCAGAGTTAATACAGAATTAAGAGGAAACTCTTACTGGATTTAAACAGTCACATTCACTGAATATTTTCACAATAATTTGAATTCATACCCATGTAATGAGTATCATTCAGTGGAGAAAATGGACCTGCCCCCTGTTGTGTTGTTGACTGTATCTACTATCTAGCTGCCCCATGGAGCTTTGTTTTCCAAGAGTCAGCAATAATTGTTCAGAGTTTAATTTCAAATTTTACTGCTGTCATTTATTACAAACTATCAGGGGGTTAATGTGAGAAAATCCTTTGATAGGAAAATTCTTTGGGCAGAAATCACGTATTTATACATCTAGTGCCCAGAGTACTGCAGACCCTGATCCTGCTGTGGACTGTGGGTTTTATTTCCATTGTATAACATTCTTTATAAGACTTCTGTAAGCCAAGCCAGGTTTATGAGCTATCCCATTGCATCCCTTTCCCACCTGCCGATCCAAGTCTGAATTCCATAGAAATAGACGTTACCACAGAATCAAGACACGACCCTGAATATTCCTTTCAGAAGGGCGTATGACCGGAATTTAAATCATTCTATCTGCATGCAGTTTAAAAAAAAAAGTTCCGTCCAGCCATAAGCGACCGAAGCCCTTTGCAAGGCATCTGGTGTGATGTGTGCCACTGGAGCACCGACACCCCGCCCCAGCACTGGATGCGGTACGCTTAAACGCGTCCTGCAGCATCGCCGCCTGCCACCTTTTAGCTATTAGCGGCAGCGTCCACCTTCTGGCTCTGAACTCCACAACCTCTGTGAAGGTGGCTTGCAGGTACCAGGGGAGAGAACTAGCTAGAAATCTTCTCTAAGGTTAATGCTTAGCGCTGCCGGGGAGGTCACGCAGCACGCGCCGCTTAGAGAGCCCCGGGGCGGTACCTCTGTCCTTCAGCGGCGTTTCTGAAACTTCCCGACACGACCCGGCCTTTTCCGAAAAAAACCACCCTGCACCATCTTACACAGCTTCGTCGCGACAATTTTTACTCCTAACTTGTAAAAATTAGCCTGTATTTCATTCACCAGCTTCTGACTTCTCTTGTGGCTTTTTTTGGCTTGACCGGACGTGCGCATTTCTCATCGTGGTTCGCAAACGCCCCTGGGACCCTTCCGCGGCCCGGACGCTCCCACGCAGCCGCGGCGCCGACCGGCTGGAAGCGCCGTGAGCGACCGCCCGGTGCTGGCGGGCGAGGCAGGGCGACCGCCAGCTTCCCGCTTCCCGCCGGCCGAGGAGCGGCTGCCGGCGGGCCGCGGGCTCCTCCCGGCGGCGGCCCCGTGCCGCTCCGCAGGGCGAGCCCCGCGCCGCCGGGGCGGCGGGAGGGGCAGGCGGGCCGGCGGGCTGAGGGCGGGCCCGGCCGCGCGGGGCCCGGGGGCCCGGCAGGGGGCGGCGGGGGCCGGCCTGTGCCGCGCCAGTAGGGACAGCCGGGGAGGCTTTTAGACGGCGGCTCCATAGCTCAGTGGTTAGAGCACTGGTCTTGTAAACCAGGGGTCGCGAGTTCGATCCTCGCTGGGGCCTCGGTGTATTTTTAGGTGTCACTCGCGGTGACTGTATCTGTGAGCAACGAGGCTAATTTTGGGGTATTTTGGTGGTGGCGGACTAGAGCGTGCGAGGGGCTCCGTGGGCTTGTTATTAAGGGGATCCTGTGGAAACAATGTTGGTAAAATCTGAGGGGTAATCACCGAATTAAGCCATGGCTGTGCTTGGTGCTGGCAGGGAAGCAGGGGGAACAGTAAGCTCTTTGGGAAGCAGCATGGGGACGGCCGAGTAAACATTTGTACAGCTCACATCACAATTTCCCTGATGGGAGCTTTGGCAAAACGCTGTTAAGGGGTTTAAAAGGAACAAATTGCCCCTGAGTGGAGAATAAGCTGGACAGGATTATCTGACTCTTCACAGCTTGTCAGGCAAGCCGAGCTGTTGGTTTTATTTCTGTGCTGGAGGCTGGACAGAGGAGGTGTAATAATTCTTTGCCTTTTTTTTTTTTTCTTAGGTTATAGAAAGAGCTAGAAACCTCCGCACATATCCTCTTGAGCACCACACTTTAAAAATATGCATTCGTTTTTTCAGAAATCTTGTGAGCAAGGCATTTAGTTTCTAGTACTGCAAACACCCCAGCAGTCGTTACCGACATCAAGCAGGGAAATTAACGTACAGGCTTTGGCGAGGGGAAAGGACAGCACCTGCAGTGCACATGCCGCAAGGGGCTCAAACCAGAGCAGAGCTGGTGAACAGGCAGGCAGCTGCTGGAGGCTGCGGCTCGGCGTGCCGGAGGCTGCAGCTTGATGTGTCGGGAGAAAGACGCRTGGGCTGTGGCGTGGCACTGCATCCCGTGTTATACTCTCCCGGCTGCTATCACAGCTTCTCTCCAGCCTCTTTTCTCTGCTGAGAGTAGATCAAAGCTGTGGTGATGCATGGGGCTGTACAAGTCGCTGTTGCTGCGGTGAAGGGAGCAGGGGGCTGACAGGCTGTTTCCCCCTTACGGCAGGAGTCGTGCTACGCCACAAGGCCCAAAAAGCATTTGAATTTGCTGTGATTTGGGGTTCTTGCACGTAAGAGTTTGCTTGGCATGACTTCTTGTTTACAGCATTGCCTCCCCATCCTGTCCGGGAAAACAGTGCTTTGTCCTAATCTCAGTGTTACCAGTTGACCAACATCCTAACCAGTTCGTTGGTTCACCAGTCCTCCCAGAGTCCTTGCGGCAGGCTCATGGAGGCGATGATGAAAGCCATCCCTTGAGAGGACCTGTCCTCTCCGGGGGGACTGGGTACAGTGTGGCTGTAGTTTCTCTGCTGACAGGGAGCTGGGTTTTGCCATGACCAACCAGAGCATGATCAGATCCCTGGGATGCCACAGATGGTCTTAAGAAGCAGTCACGCATGTGCTTATAAGGGCTGCGTAGTTTTAGTCTCTCACAGGATCATCAGAATGAGCGTGCAGGAGCTGCCCCTGCAGCTGGGCCCGGCACAGCCCAGCGTAATCGGTGTCTGTGTTCAGGGGATGGGACAATGACGCTTTAGCCGTGGAAGGGAAGATCACGCACGTGATGCTGCTGGGTTCCCCGCATCCGCGAAGTATCATAGCAATAGGGTTCAGCTATTCCCGTTTGTCATAGCCATATATATGAGCTGCCACGGAGGCTCTTCTAAAACGCTGACAGGTTGCTACGTGTGCCACCCAATGCCAGCATTTAAATCGCGCTTCCATTTCAGGGCTCTCTGAACGAGCCCCCGGCGCCCGCGGCCCGCTGGTTACGCAAGCGGCGGAGCGCGGCCGATGCCGCCGGAGGCCTCCAGAGGGAGAGCCAGCTCCTCGCAGCGGGCTGCCCGCCTGCCGCTGCGGGGCCGCCGCGCCCGCTGMCCGCCGCGCCCGGGGGAGCCGTGCTGTGGGGGCGCCGGTTCCCGCGGGCCGCTGGGGCACCGGAAAACTGGGCCCAGGGCGGGCGGCATCGGCTGTAACAAGCAGAAAGGAGAGGAAGCGGGGGCGAGTGAAGGGACGAGGGGCCATATTCCTCCGTTCACTTCCAAAAATCTGTGTGTGAGGCCCCCCCACCTGCAGGCGCGGCAGCTGAGGGGCTGTACGGGCCTGGCCCTCCCCAGCAGGCGCTACGAGGGGGCCGCGCCGGCTGTGGGGGTGGGGGCGAAGCCTCGGCTGCTTCCGGTTCGGCAGCCGCGGGCCCCCGGGCCGAGGCGGGAGCGCCGCGCGTGCGGGGGGAGCGGGGCTGTGCTGCGTGCTGCCTWAAATGCCGAGTTCTGTGCGGGTGTGACTGAATTTCATTTTTCAAAGATACTTCTTCACAATTAAACAGGGCCTATTTTAAAATACTAGACTTAAGAGTCTTTTACAGTTGTAGTGCTGTCAGGTTGTACGTAGCAGACTGGGTGACTTGCTGCTAGAGCTGACCCCGCAGAAACCTGCAGACTGCTGCAGCTGGGGCAGGGCCTGGGACCAGCCCCTGAGACCCCAGGGCTCGGGGCGGTTACTCTCGGTGGCACCGCTCCGTGCCTGCCTGTGGGACCTGTCCCTCAGCACTGCCCAGCGGCAGAGCAGCTGGTGCCACCTCCCCTGCCCCCCGCGCATTCAGGCACATGCCTGAGTGAAAAGCGGGAGGTGCGCCCAGGACTCCTCCGAGCTGGTTTTCCCTGCCTTCTCCATCCCCCATGGGACACCTATATACCATTCCCTGATCCCAGCCAAGGAGCCACCCCAAAATTTCCTCCATTCTCCACAAGTGATGTCATCCGCACTCCATAGCTTCCTATAAAGGAAGCTTGATTAGTAGCTATTGTTACTGAAGGTGAGAAATGCATCAAACCTTTGCTCAAAAAAGCTGAGGTGACCTTCACTAGGTCCAGTGATACAGTCATCAGTGATACCATTTGAAAATGTCTTTACAGTTTGTTTCCCCAAACTGTGGTGCGGGGCCTGAACAGTACTAACTGTGTTTTTATTTTGGACCGCTAGCAGAGCCCCTGAGAATTACCACAATGTCTGGAAAGACAGATACCTTGCCATCACTGCAAGGCATTCTGAGCTCATCTCAGAGTATTCCTCTTTGTTACGCTTTTTCCAGGAAATTTATACCCATCCTGCTCAGTTCAACAGCAGGAGGCCTTACACAAGGAGAGGCTGTTTTCTTCACCAGTCTACTATTTTTCTTTCCAGATATGTAACAAAAATTGCCGTATCTGAGCATAGTTTACTGCAGTGTGATATCATTTTTGACACTGGGAATAGAGAATCAAAGTCAATGACTGTGAAACTGGGTTAGCCATCAGAGGAAAAATGAAATATAAACCCTTTCAATATTCCACATGCTTTGATATTGTACAGATGCTGCCAAAACATTATAAATTTCTAAAAAACCCAAACAACCTCTCTCCCACCAAACTCCAAGCACTTTCAAAATCTAAGATTAAGAAAGAATGTTTCCATTTGTTTAGTCAGAAAAGAACTAAAGACATTCTGACTTGTGTTTCTGGACTTCCTGCAAGTACTTAAACTTTGATGGCTTTGGATTTGTGCCAGTGAGGTAAAGCCAAAAAGTGGAAGTTGAGACTTTTTTCCCCCTCACCTGGTGCAAATACAGCCATCAAGAAAGTCTTCAACGAACAGCGAAAATGTTTACTTGTAATAACCTAAGGTGTTAACAGTAATATCAAAAAGAAAAATGTATTTGTCTTCTAAAGAAACTACTTTTAGTCAGACATTGCTCTTTTAATTCTGTTCTTCTGGTTGCTAAAACAACACAAAATTCCCTGTGCGTGACAAGCTATCATGCGCCTAGTCAAGCTTTTCCAGGATGTTCCACACTTTGATGCCTGACCACGTATTTTTACAAGTTTAATGGTCCTGTTACTTTGTGTAGAGTTCCTTTCGTAGGGTGTCATTAACAAATTTGCAAGAGTTGTTTGAAGGTGCATAGAAAGAAGTCTGAACACCGCAATCACCAGCTATAATATTGATCCAGTCGTATATATCCTGACCTCCCGACCACGCTGTCTCCTTGCCCCTTTTCCTCCTCCTCTGTCAAGAAATCTCTCCCTTTTAAAAGCAAGTAATTAAAAAGCTGCTGTCCAAGACCAGATGCAGGCCAAACGCATCCCCAGATGAAGTGGGAGCTCAATGCATTAGCACTTTGAATGATGATGCAAGGCAATCTTCACAGGGGAGTAACAGTAGATAAATCTGTGCTTACTGGCAAAAGACCATATTTCTGAGCCAGTTAGCTATGGATGGAGGGACAACTAATGAACCCATTTGGCTTCTAGTATGGATGTTATTTACTGTGATGTTAGCATATGAATAAGGATGCTTTAAAAAACAGGGGCCTCTCTGGTAATGAGAAAGTGCAGATGAATTAAATCCTTCAGTGTTCACCAGGAGAGTGCCTGTTGTGTTTTAAAGAAAATTAATGTTTTCTGTATTTTCAGGGAATCTTTCCTAATACTTGAAGAATAGAAGAAAAGCAAACAGAAATGTCTTATTGCAACTCCCCAAGATACTTAACTAACTAACTGCAATAAGTGATACTAACCTTGCTTATATTTTAATATCGATATCTGTCTATAGGTTTTGGTGGTGCACTTCAGCAGAGAGATGTTGCGTAAGACAAAACATGGCCTTTTTTCCATGCACTTTATAATCTAATGATGGGAACACCAGGTCCTGGCAGTACAGAATCTAGGCATAGTACAATAGGTTTGAATATAATGAAAAGCATAGAGCAGTAGAGGGGAGGGTCCTTCAAAAATCTTGTGTGTGTCTAATTTATTATGACTTGAGAATGGATGAAAAAGAGCAAGAGAGCTTGAGTTTAAAAAGGATGAAGCACTGTTCATTTAGAATCTATGTATCTTATCTATAGACAAAAAAATCCCTACTGACATCACTAAACTCAATGGACTCTTCAGATTATTACAATATTTCTGGCTTTCAGGTGACCAAAAATTAGTATGCAAGTAGAACTAGTCTTAGGGACAAGGTGAAGCTTAAATAAAATTTAGAAATGTGATGCTGAAATATTACAAAAAATAAAAAGATAATTCAGCTTTCTTGCCTGCTCCTCTAGGACTGGTTCTCTAAATTTATCCAGTTCCAGCTTACCTTAACATGAACATGAATTAATCTGGAAACTGTAAGTGGAGAACTTTTACTTTAAAATAAGGCTGGTATCAACTGTGTCAACCTCTATTCAAAGCAGAGAGGCTGCTCTGCTGACAACAGAGCAGGCAGAACACTACCTAAGGCTGCATGTATCTGACTGCCCATCCGCATATATCTGATTACCTCTCAGACAGACCCTGTGCATAGGCTTCTCATGAGTAAAGCACATTCATTCCTTCTGAAGATAAACAGAGGAGTTGTTCCTTTTGGTCACCAAGTTACAGACTATTTTTGGACAAGAATGCTGTTGCTTGCAGTCCCCCTGCTTTATCTGTGAGACTTGCTAATGACCATGGTGCCTCTACATGTAAACAGTCTCAAATCACGATACGTTCCCTCCTGAAAAGAGGCTACGAATATGTCTGCTCATTCCCTTCAGAGGACTGGTACTGTTGATCGCATCGACACAGCAAGAACTTAAATCCATACCAAAAGCCATTTGTAATAGAAATTAATAAAGAGCAAACCCACAAGGGTGAGTATTTCTCACTGCAYGTAGCAGCTCTACAGAGACAGCGCTCGCTACCAACATGCTAGTATATTTTTAGATTGATAAAACACGGCATTGAAAAGCCATACAGTTGAACTATGCAATAAAGAGACTATAATTTAAACATGACCACATCCTTCTGTAGAGGCTTCCTCAAGACAAGGTGAGGAAGCTTAATTTACATTGAAAGCACTGGGTGTTTTTTAAAACAAAGTAAATAACATGAGAAAGCTTAAATTTAAGACACAGAAGTGTAATCCATGAGAGACCTCCCTTGTAGATTAGAAATTTCTCAGCTATTTATAACTTTTTAAGCATTGAGTAATGTGAGTATCACATTTTGTTTGGGCTTGTCATTTTAGAATTTTCTGTGTAAGAACTTGGGATGTGCATGTTTAATTTGCAGCAAGGTACTTGCAGTTACTACTTGTAACTTGTTTTATTCTAGAAGGTAGATGAAAAAAATCCCCAGGAACTGACTACGTTAAGAGTATCTACTGTGCTTGCAGAAATGGGCTTCCATGAAGACTACTGATAGTTGTAAGAGTAAAATCAGATGATCTTCAATATGTAAGTTGTTTTAAATCTTCGATTTGCAAAGAAACAATAGTGTTTGCATCCTGCTATCATTCTGGGTGTTACTTGTATTTTAGATTGTTCACTGCTTTTTGATCATTACTCAGTTAAATTGTAAATGTTTTTAGTGAACCAGAAATCTGGTGCAGAGAGCCCTGCCTTGGGTAACATACACTTCCCGTCAGCAGGCTACTAAGAAGAGGTATGCGAAAGCTCTCCCTGCTTCTTTTATGTTTTGAACAGAAGGGGKTTTTTTCCTATGATTTTTATATTTTTCCTTATATTTAATGAGTTTCCTGGACTCTGCCAACCTATTCTCCCCTGAGGCTGATGGAAATGCTGGTATATTTGGGTCCTCTTTCAATGAATAATCGCAGCTGTTATTCAGTGTAAAACTTTAAAAATGACAATGTGCAGCAGGTCTCCAGGGCAATCAGATGTGTGTGTGCCAGCAGAGTGTTCACTTCACCTTGCAAAGAAAGGCTGGTTGAGTCTACTAGATTTTTTGAACTAGCCAGGCTGGATTCATTGGGAAAAAGCTTGTTCAGATGTTATAATTAACTGCTTAATAACTGCAAGCTCCTTACCTGCAGAACAGTGAGAACAAAACTGGAAAGCGCTGTCATGTCTAAAATCATCTGGTTGCCCCATCAAAACATTTCTGCTGGGTGCTGGCCTGAGCAGTGTCTCTCTGCTGCCTGCTCTGTGTACTCAGAGGGGAAACATGCCTGCTTTTTTTCAAAAATCAGACCATATTTCAAAGGTTCTGTGGCAACTTTTGTGTTGCCATCGATGTGATTCTCAGAAGTGGTGAAATACCTGAGTGAGCTGTAACTTGTCCACGTTAGGTACAAATATCTGGGAAAATGCAGCAATCTGGAGTTCAGGAGCTTGACATCTGAGTCAGTGTCCAGCACCACGGGCTGGCTTTTTCAGCCCAAATTGAGCCTCTCATGCTTTGCTCCAACTGTACCTTATGGCTGGTTTTTGGAAGCTTGAGCTCACTGAGTCCAACGCACAGCCTGTGAGCCTGAGCTGGTCCTTTTGGGCTCATGCTTCCCCCTTGGTGAAGCGGTTTGCTTGTTCCAGATTTGAGCCAGGGAGAAACCCAAAATGTGGGCTTGTGGATGATAAAGGAGTTAGTGTTTGACAGAAAGCTTGAGTCCTGAGCAAGCACGGCAACAGAGATGTAACTGGAGACAGCATGCTGGCTGTGACATGCTGCAACACTACTGCTGCTTGTTTAGCTTAAAAATGTCAGTCAGCCAATTAGTTCAGTGAAGCTTTTCAAAACATTGCCTGTGAGGTTATTATAATTAAAGTGCTAACACAAATAGCCCACATTCCAAGTTCTGAGCAGCAGAGAAGAAATCTCAGCACAGGGCCGAGTCTGTACCTGATAGAAACTGTGCAGATAAACCCTTGACATTAGAATCAGGGATTTTTAATGCCTAGTTTTCACTGTGATTTTCCTATCTCTGCCCTATTCTGCATAGCTTGCTTAGCACGACAGCATGTCTGCTTAATTCTCCTCCAGCCAGCTGATGAAAAAGCAGACTGCTGAAGAATTACAGGTGTCCCTCATAACCGGGGGCTGTTACAGTATACAGCCCCATATAGTGCAAACAGGCTGTGTTCCAGCTGTGCTTCAGGGATGAGGGGAAATTGCTGTGCAGCTGTGCAGAGGAATTAGTGACTGCATTCAAGCACAGCAACATCAATCATGAAGAATCAATTCTTGCTCCTCCCCTCAGAGCTGCAAAATGCCAGGGGCCAGCTGCCCTCAAACAGAGTTGATAAATACATCTGAGGAAATGTCAGACTGGTTCAGGCAAACCTAATACTCCTAAACCACGACTGACAGGAGCCCATATCTCATCCAGCCCTCAGTGATGCTACTATAACAGCTCAAGCCTCTGATCCAGCATGTCTTTTATCCATTCCTCCATCCTCCCCTGGGCTTCCCACACATCCTTGCTCTTTTGGCTTCATGCTGCTTCGACCCTTCATTTGCATTTATCTCTTACTGTTCTAATCTGCTTTTTAAAAGCTGGTCTTTAATTTATATCTCTTTGTTGCTTTATCCCACCAAAAAAGCCCTTAGATATGCTTTTTCAACACACTCTCACAGACAAGTTCAATCTTTGTTTTAAAAAAATGACCCTTCTAAAAATAGATAGATTTTTCCTGTGATGGTTTTTCAGTTTCSTTTTTTTGCAAGACATTCCTATCCCACTACTCCAGCATTTCCAATGTCATTTAATATTCAGCTTGGTTTTTCTGCTTCCTTAGGGGTTCAATTTCCTTTTGGCTAAGAAAGAGAATCTAGGTGAAGATGTAATGCAGCTGGACAATTAGCCACTAAAAATAGTTTGCTAAAGGTCTGGGCAATACAGAGACCTCTATAAACATCAGATTTGCAGACGATGTGGATTCAGGCTGAGTAGTTTGCTTAATCCTCAGTGCTCTGCTAAACGATTTAGCAAGGCTGCTTTTTAATAAACCTTCCTGAACCAACTATATTCTCCTGCTATCAACAATCCCCAAACTTGCAAATACAGTTGCCCACCATCACCTACAGAGTTTAAGTTAGAAATAAAATCCTAAAATAAGATTATGGTGGCATCTATATTGTTTTGTCTCATAAAATTCATGCCATATTTGCTTAAGTCAAAAGGACATCAGCGACAGTTATTTAATGGCAATTTAATTAAAGTCTTGTAACTGAGTAGGTAAAATTAAAGTCCAGTGGGACTGAGTTACTAGAATGTGAGACCTACATCGTTCAGCTGTGCCTCTTGGTTCAGTGTATTTCATTCAAATGAAAGCAATGTCAATTCACTTATACTTCATGCTCTGTGGCAGCATCTTCAGTCAGCATTTTACTCACACCTACCTCAAAACTTCCACTGAATTAATCCTGAGGAAATGTTGGCTAGATGCTAAGTAAGGACTTCACTGTTTGGCTTTTGGTGATGACAAGTCCAACAGTCCATATGTAAAAAGTGTATGGATAGAAGGAACTGTATTGACACTGCAAGACTAAGAGCAGGAATTACACCGTAAATTGTGCATAAGCTTGATTTTTAAGGGTAAGTTAAAAGTTACTGCTTTTTAGCCTGTAACATCAGAGTGGAAAGTTACTAAGTTCTGTTCTAAACAGAGTGCTCATCTTTGGTTATCACATGCCCTGAATTTCTGAGATGTGGTTTTGTCAAAGCTGCAGACAACTTCTAAAATTGCTTGGATTCCTAAAGATCTCAAATAAAAATTATTTAATCAGTTAAACTGCTGCTTTCTGGGTAAATCAAGGTTRTTGTATGATTCTTAATTAATTCACTACCTTCCCATGCACAATCATTCTTGCTTCACTTAATATTGCCTCTCAACTTTCTCTAATTTTTGGGTGTGTCCAAAAAAACCCAAAAATCCCTCAGAACATTTCTTCACCTCCCTTTTTTGATCTTACAATGTGAAATTGTGTTTTCTAATGCTAGCCAGTAGTTTCTGTCCTGAAAGAAGCGTGAGAAGGTTTCTGATATATTGGGGTTAGCACCAAAGAGTTTTGTGATAGCAAAGAGTGATGGTGAGAAAACAGGGAAATGGAAACCTTGCAGACACTAAGGGGTTTGCCCAAACCAGGTTTTGCTTTTTCCTGAGGCTTCCACAGCACAGTAACAATGCAACATGCCAGCTAATGCAAAGGATGATCAGACCTATTATCTTGATAAGGYTTACCTATTGAAAAATTAGTGAAGGATATAAATACACTGATTGTTAGCTGCATTCCAAATTATTATCTGTGACAATAAAATTATTAACAGTTAGGCTTTAAAAAGCCAGTCAACTAATTAGTTCAGGAGAACTATTCAAAACACTGTCCTTGAGGTTATTATAATTCAATTCCTAATATACATAGCCTATATTTCAAACTTAAATTCTAGTGTAGCTTGCTCCACACAAATTGGGACAYGCCAGGACCTTGCAATATTGTAAAGAGTAGACCAGAGGCCCTCTTGTCCTAAAGTCGATGAAAGAATTCATTGAAATTTTAGTCAGTCACAAGAGGCAGCTGAGGCTGGGTGGACAAAGAGAAATAAGTGCTACAGAGGAACGACCGATGAGTCTGTTGAATCCAGAGATCAGGCACACATTCACACTAGCAAATTTCTGAGCTGCAAGTCATCCCTAATGAGGTCTCAGCAGTGGTATCAACAATAGTGAACTCTGTAGTGCCTCAGGGGCTGCATCTATTACCTTGACATTCAGTCACTACGCAGCACGGTGGGAAAAAAGCTACTCGTCCCCTTTATCAACTTAACCTGTAGTATGCCCACAATCTCTTTTTACATTAGCATTTCTGTCATTGCTACCAATGAATGAGGGAGGAGACACCAGAGAAGATTTCTTCAGAATGCTGGAAGTGGACAAAACCAGGGGCTTCTTTTTCCCTTTCCCCTTGACCTCTTGACTGCTTTCTGATATCTTTCTGCTGAGCTACTGCCTCTTCTACTGCAGTTCCTTTCTAGCTAAGAATGGCTTTGGCTGGATGATAAGTTGGCATGGCAATTTTAGACTCCTGTCATTACTCTTCTTCCCCTCCAAGCCCCACAGAACAGATGTTGTTTTATGTGAAGTTGTTTTGCTAATGTAGGTGGTACTACTTTGATGGGGGATGCAGAAGCAAATTTGGTACCTTGTCAGTTGACTCAAAGGTAATGAATATGGGCTGTAGTTTGGACTTGTGATGAATCATAGAATCATAGAATCATAGAATC